>PVJD01003160.1:0-172329 GCA_004026545.1 Mormoops blainvillei
TAATACGTTCAAGTTTAGAGACATATAGATAGAGTCTCTGATGGCCAGAACCATGAGTTTATGCTATGCTATTTAGGCTACAAAAACAAAAATAACTATCCTAGACTCTTTGACACCAAAATTTAAAAATGCATCACTGTGTAAATAGACTATAGTAATTGCTGTGAGTGAGGCATTGGGACACATCCTTCCTCCAGTGTATCAGCCTGCCTGATTTTCTTCCACTGGAATCCTCACCTTTTGTTGGGATCACCTGGTACCACAGGGCTTGTGTTTCTCGGACTTGCAGCTTACAATAAATACATCGGTGTCCCTACTATTTAGACAACTTCCAAACCAGTTCTCCGAATCAGGTTATTGGAAAGGTTGTCTGTAAATTCTGTCTTATGCAAGCTTAGTCCTGTCATTCCAAAAGATAGCTGCCCATCTTTCTCTGACAGAAGTGAAGTCATGGGTTACATCCACCTTTGCTCAGAAGCCAGAAAGCAACAGCACACACAGCAGCTTCATGTCTGGGAAAGGCTTATGTTATCTCTTGCTGCAGTCATGGGCAGCTTCACAAGCAAAGAAATGATAAGGCAGAGAAAGGGCACATGAAAAGAGCAAACTTATTTCCCTTTTCACTGAAACAGTGTTCCGATGAGGGAACGGGCAGCCGGGTCGGCATAAAGAGAGGCTGCACTTGGTCAGGCTATTGGGCAGGTGGTTCCTGAATGACAGACTTACCTCAAACAGTAGGACGATGGCCTTTCTAACTCAGTGCTGGTTTCTCTGGTTACTGGGTTCTACTCACAAGGCTAGATGCCAACATTCAAATGAACTTTCCACATACTTTTTTTTTTTTTCTTGACAACTGTGTCATGATATAAGGTACTTAGGAATTTGTCAGAGACCTAGGCTATTTCAGGGGGCTCCAGATCCCCTCTGCAGCACTCATACTGTCCTTGGTCTGCCCTATGTCACCCTTCCTCTCCGTTCCTTCACTGTGGCTGGGGCTACAAAGGCTGCCGATGAGTTGACCATTTCCTACTCAACTACACTCTTGAGTCTCTCAAAGTTGTTATGACCCTCCTGCTAGCTTTACATTTATCCACATGCTTCTTCAGTGAGAGGGAAGAAGAGGAGTTTATAACTTATCTTCCATGTGCTGCCTGAGCTCCATAAGAGCTGCTCTGAAAGAGCGAGCTAGGAGTGCAAAAACACAGAGACTCAAAACTCAGTTTAATGTGCTCTGGGTTGGCCAACCACAGCTAGAGTCTCACACTTGCTACTTCAAATTTAAAATATTCAAACTGCAAGATTCAACTGTAGAATTTTATATAATTGCTCCCTGGGATGTTTGTAGATGATGTACACTTACATTCCTTCTCCAAAATTGCTCCTCTAGTTACCCATCTTTAAATTCTCATTAATAATAACAGCTATGATTTATCAAGTACTCATTATGTTGAGTACTATTCTAAGTGCTTTACATGTATTAACTCAGTCCTCAAAGGAAAGTCCTCTCATCATTCCCTTTCTCTTTTTTATGGCATGCAATCTACGGAGAGATTAAGTAAATTGCTCAAGGTCACACAGCTAGTAAGTGGCAGAGATGAGTAAATCCAGGTAGTGTGGCTCGAGAGGGCCCAAGTCCTTAACGATTAAGCTCCTTTGTTAACCTCTAGGCTTTTTATGCAGCAGCAGTCTTCATTACAGTGCCATTGTTTCACTGAGGAGGAGATGTGTGCATGGTGCCGCTGGAATACGCCTAGCAAAAATCTTGCCACTGTGCATTTCAAATAGAGGACCCAGCAGACACTACTGGGTGTACAAATGCCCAGGAATCTCTAGTGGATTATAAATGCCCTTGTATCTCTTTCATACTTTTATTGTATCAGTCAAAGTTTGATTTGCACTAAATTTAGAGGCAGCAGAACAAAATATACACATAAAGGAAACAAGGAGTTACTTAGCTAATGAATGTGGGTAAGGTTAGCTGTGAGAAGATGACATTAACACATGTATCCCAATCTATGGAGTAATGATCACGTATATTATGTACACGTGTTATTCTATCTCGAACAAAATCAAATTTGCTGTGGGGAACCCTGCTTCTCTTACCTTGATTCTGCCACCAGTGTGCCACTTAGTGTAACACGTGATCTGGAGAGAAAGAAAAAACAAGCATCTCCAAGTTCTTTCCAGACTCCCCAGTGCGAATCAGCTGGAGAAACGCCAAATGCCAAGACAAGCACGATTGGGCATCAAAGACTCCAAGCCTTTGGGGAGGACCCGTATTAATATGGGAGAGTGGGAACCATTCATGCAGTTTTAGCATTTCAGAACACTCGTTTGCTTTAAAGAAATTTGTGTGTTGTTCTTTGAAAGGAAAGATGAAAGGGCATATATCACTTTGGACAGAACTCTGCAGAAAATATAATCTGCAGCTATTGCACTTATCTGGAACTCTGTATTTTACTTTAAAGGTCGTGACTGTATAATTCTGACTTCAGCAAGCTGGAATATTTTTCATAAGTGTAGCCCAATTTTATTGTTCATCTGTAAATATTCATTTCATATTTAATGGGTTAGAAATTTGAAATTCAAATTACTTCCTTTCCCTTAATTCTTAGCAAAATCAACTATGAGTAAGAATTGCAGTTCATTTATAACAAAATACAAATAACATAAACTTTATAATTTAACAAGAACTAATTAAAATTACTTGAAAGCCTGTACTTACAGGTGAGTAAATTTTAAATTCCAGTTGCATAAGTCAGAATATGTTATTTTCAGGAAATTATTCATCTACTGAGTCACTGAATTAGAAAGCTGAAAAAGACATTAAAGTTCACCTCCTCCAAGACCCTCATATTACTGATGAGGTCTGGAGAGGTTCCTCAGCAGGCTCAAGGTCACTTTCCAACAGTTCCAAAGTTAGGAATCAAATTAAGGTCTATTGTTTCCAAGTTCATTGCACTTTTGAAGGAACACTTGGCCAAGCCATATCAGATACTGAGTAAATCTTTCTGGTACCTCATGTCCAAGACCCTGCCAAAGTACATTTTCTCAAGCCCCAAACAAGGGGTTTCAGGTAACACTGGGTCCCGTGTGGCCACTGATTTTCAGGAAGGCACAGAGTTGCCGTGGCTATCCCTTTCCAGAAGCTCTAAGCAGGGGTCAATGACAGGGCCTAATTTTTCCAGAAAACAGTATCATAAATTTTTTCCTACTGACACAGCATGAAGGCTGTTAAAATTAAGCATGTTTGATACAAAATCTCAACATAAATGTCCATTTATTGGAGACAATGGTCAGACAGGAAACATGATATAGACCACCCGTTTCTTTTGTCATTTCTTTGCTCCAATATCAGTTTCCCAGGGTTATTGTAACAAAGTAGCCCAAACTGGATGGTTTAAAACAGCAGAAGTTTATTCTCTCACAAGTCTGATGGACGCAGTTTGAAATCAAGGTATCAGTGTGACCAAACTCTCTCTGAAGTCTCCAAGGGAAGAATCTGTTCTATGTTTCTTTCCTAACTACTGGTGGTTTCTGGCAATGCTTGGTGTTACCTGGCTTGTAGCCAAATCTCTCCAAATCCTCCCACTGTTCTTGCATAGGCTTTCTTCCTCTGCGTTTGTGTGCCTATGTGTGTCAAAATTTCCCTCCTCATAAAAGGATACCAGTCATTGGGTTTAGGGCACATCTTAATTGTTTTTACTTAATTACATCTGAAATAATATCTAAATAAGGTTACATTCAGAAGCACTGGAGGTTAGGACTTCAACATCCCTTTTGGGAAGGGGCGCAGCTTAACCCAGTATAACTCCCAAATAGATTATTTTTTAATAAAGAGAATACTTGCAGAATACAAGGGATGCACTATTGGGTAATTGTTTTCTGAACTAATTATAAATGCTTGGCCAACTCAGAAAAAATAAAAATAGAATGGCTGAGTCTGATACCAAACCCCATTACCCAGCTTGGTATGGGGATTTTTTAAAGGTCAGAGACGGGGCAACATTTCTGATGCATCAGTCCACATACAGCCAGTGCAGACACAGGGCAGTACTACCTGGTGAATGGGTCTTTCTATCATCCTTCCTATAATTTATTGGAACATTTACTTTTGAATTTTGTGTTTTAAATTTTTACATACTAGAAAAATTTAAACCATTCTTAGTCTCTCCTCATATCTATTTATCTGTCCAGGACTCAGAGACCCTCCTGCTACACACATTTCCCTGAACCATTTTAAGATGGCTGACACTAATCATGTCTGCTCACTTTACTGGAGCTATAGTAACACCATTCAATAGCAGGTGCCACACAGAGTGTACATGGCACAAGCTACGGGCGACACATGGAGAGTGATGCTCAGTTTATCTCTTTAAACCTGTTATAAACATCTGCTTATGTTTTCCGCATGGTGTCAAATGTGTGTGTGTGTGTGTGTGTGTGTGTGTGTGTGTACGTATGATAGATTGTAAATTCTTTAAGGGAAGAAGTTGAAACCAGATTTATTTTATTTACCTTGAGAAAGTTTATAGCAGCTAGTATAATGTCTTGCACATAAGAGGGACTTAAGGAATATTTTCAGAACAAATAAATGCATGGGTTTTTAAGCCAAAACTGGTTTTATAAGAATAAAATTGTGCTTGAATTACATAAAACACAAAGCAAGCTTAACCAATTTTTTCACATATTAATACATCTGCTCAAGGCATTGTTTTTAATGAGTTGGTGTCATATCATGCACAAAAAAATTTTATCAAATTTAGAAACATGTTATTTGGCAAAAATAAACATGTTAAATAATAATTATACCTTGCCTTCTCACAATGAGTTATTCTTAAACCATGTTTAAAGAAAAAAAATATTTTTACTTTATGATTTTTAAATTATATAGAAAAGAAAAAACATTGAAAATAATTAGTATATAGATCTGACAAGCTGAATTTATTTAAACAAATATATAAAATTCAAATAACAACCAATGATTAATGTCAACATTTTAAGTTATCAAGCTAAATTATGACTAGTTAGGAAAGTGTGAACTGAAAGTTTGCCATTAAAACATAATGTATGGAGAGACGGTCTGGCCGAGTGGCTCAGTTGGTTGGAGTGTCACCCCATACACCAAAAGGTTATGGGTTCAATCCCTGGTTGGGTCATGTGTAGGAGGCAACAGATCTCTCTCTCTCTCTCACCCTCCATCTCTCTCTCTCCCTCCCTCTCTCAAATCGATGAACATATCTTTGGGTGACAATTAAAAAAATAATAATGGGGGGCAAAAATAGACTTTGCTTGGGGAGATGGGTTCATGATGCAGTGTGTAGATGATGCTTTATTGCGTTGAACACTTTAAACCAGTATGGTTATGCAATCCAATAAATGCAATTAAAAAACATAATTTAGGGGAAAATGCTTTTTTCTGGTCATTCAAGGTATTCAAAGCTGACAAAAATTCACTTCTTTTTAAATGTCTGTTGATCCCAAGGAAGAAAAAAGGAAAGTACATGAAATTAAAAATAGAATTGATTATATTAAATTTTTTAAATAAATTATTATTTTATCTTTGGGATCTTAAAATGTTTAGGTCTGGGTGTTTGATTAAATACCAGGAATCTGAACCTACATATTAATCTTCCTGGTTGGGAGCATGACAGGGCCTTTTACCACCAAATGTATGAGCTCTTCACATCCCTGACTGGCCCAGGGTTATATTTTCAGATGCAAAATCCTGTTTTCTAAGCTTTACCACAAAGATTTTTGAGGCAAATAAATGGTGCTCGTATAGGTGTTCTTGCCTTTCTTCTTATTTTTAGGTTTTTTTTTTTTCCTGTTGACTTGGTTTGACCACCTAGACTGAATGACTCTTTGTTCTCAAGTTAAAATTATTCATTTTTAGAAGAATTTCAAAGACACACAAATAACAAATTGAAAACAACATACCTAATTATTCTCGTACCAATACTCCTTTGTAAAGCTGATGTAAACCAACAAGATTATGTGTTTAAACTCAATAATCAGTGCTACAGAATTTGACTGGAAGTCATGTTTCTGACCACCAAATTTTAACGAGCTTCTCTCCCTGACAGAATTACATACCACTCTTAGCAGAGTCAGAAACATTGAAATTGCTCATTAAAAATAATGAGATGCTTTTGTAACAAGTGCTGATCTATAGCTCCTGTCTGTAAAATATCTTCTTTTCAAAGAAAAAAATAATTAGATCCTATGGAGGTCCTCACCTTAAGATATAAAAGGTAACACCAAAACCATACTTAACTATGTAAAGTTAATTACCAAAAACAGGTTGACTAGGAAAAGAAGTTACACTCAATAATAAAATGGACCTGGAGGAGAAAGAAAAATAAAAAACAAACAGGAAGACACTGTCACTATTTTGCTTCTATGAACCATCATAACTCTTTTTCCTAAAGAAATTATCCAGACAGAAAAAGGAGCACGAGCCAGTGAAGGATTAATTTCATCTCTTAACCCATCAGACACTTGCACTCTTCGAACTTCCGAATGCACTTTTCTTGCCCTAACCCCCTCTCCTCTACTGTAAAAATGGAACATAATTTTTACTGAAGCCACACAAAACTTAAGTAAGCAATTTCTTGAAAAGCTACACATTTTCTCCCCAAAGGCTAGCGTAGGATAGCAGCAACTAACTTTCCGTTATTTCCAACCATACCAGTTATCTAAGCCACTTAGGATCTTTTCTTTGTTTGAACCCTCCATTTCCAGGCATTAATAACAAGTAGTATCATTTGTTCATAATAACAATCATAATAATAGCCACTGCATAAGTGCTTAGTATGTCCTAGTCCTGATGCTATATACTTGTCATGTTGTCTTACTCTGTCTTTACCAAACTCCTATGAGGTAGGTGTTGGGTTGGCCAAAAAGTTCACTTGTTTTATGCAATAAGATGACCCTAGTAGTGCTTAGTTGTCTTTAACTTCATTTGAAACAATTTGGTTAGATTGTATTGTGAAGTTGTCATATCAGCATGCATTTAAAAAAAATCTTATCAAAATCGGTGAATTTTTACATAGTCATTTTAATACTGAAGATGGAAACAATGTATGACATTTTTAGCATAGTAAGCTTTATTATTTCAAGAGCTAAAAATGCAACTGAAATGCAGTAAAAGGTTTGTGCCAGTTATGGAGAAGGTGCTATGACTGATTGAACGTGTCGTAAGTGGTTTGCAAAGTTTCGTGCTGGAGATTTCTTGCAGGACCATGCTCCATGGTTGGGTAGACCAGCTGAAGTTGATAGCGATCAAATTGAGACATTCATTCAGAACAATCAACATTACATCATGTAGGAGATAGTCGACATACTCAAAATATCCAAATCAATGAAGTCACTGGTGAAAATGAAAAATGTGTCTTTTATTTTATGGAAAAAACTGTATGAACTTTTTGGCCAACCCAATAACAAAATTATTCCCATTTTGTATATGAGGCACTAGAGATTCAGAAATATTCAGTAACTGATCTAAGATCTAACACCATGTTAGTGATTAGAGGATGGCCAGAGAGCAGGGGAGCTGGAAAATAAGAACCCAAAATAAGATTAATTTTAAAACTTCACTTCCATCTCTTTGAAAACAGAACTCAAGCTGGTATCTCCTGCCTTTAACTTATGATGCTTGAATGCATGAACTTGTTCGAGGTCTTTTGCAGTCATCCCCATATGAATGCTTCTTCCTCTTTTAACTACATTTGACTTCAGTGCGATCGGCCAGATAGGCTATAAAGTGGGCCTCTGTCAGATTGTCCAAATCTATTCAAGAGAAAATTTCATATTTTTATTTGACATGTACTGCTTTTCAAATGTTGGTTAACTTCTTCAAAAGCACATAAAATCAGGTCAGGCCTGGTCCAGAGGTTGCCAGTTTATACCCTGTGTTTTATATTTTTCCACAGCACTTGAGTACTGCAGGATTTCTCGATTATCCATTCTGTGGTTTGGACTCCTGGCTTTTGTGGGCGAGGTGTTCCTCCAATTACCTATGCTTTACAGAATTTGACTCTGCTCTTGGTTTTTCTCTCCAGTTTTAATTTATTATAAATTATTCCCAATAGCTGGTATGTTCCCCTTCTTTTCAACACTTAGTACTAATATTCAAGACAACAATTGGAGTCAAATGTTATATAATTGAGTCCTTTAAATTCAGATAGCTCACCTACAACCCATCTAGGCTGCTCACCTGCCTGGGAGCCCAAGTTAGTACAGAAACACATAGAACCGCATATCTAGCACAGTTTACTTCTAAGTAGACAAGTGTCAGGTCTTTGTCTGAATGGCAGTGAGATAGTAAGGCAGGAAAAAAATGGGCAGATCTGGATCAGGATTTTTTATTTTAATTAATTCCTGAATAATATTTGAGAGAGAATAAACAAATAATTCCACAGTGAGGTTGAACACCAAGGAGAAGAGGTGCTATGTAAGCGCTAATAACATCATCCAGACTATGGGAAATACACCTGGAAGGCTCTGGATTCCACCAGGAAAATCAGTACCTTTCTGGCTGCCTATTTTGTGGGAGAAAAAACAACTAT
Organism: Mormoops blainvillei; assembly: GCA_004026545.1. NCBI lineage: Eukaryota > Metazoa > Chordata > Mammalia > Chiroptera > Mormoopidae > Mormoops > Mormoops blainvillei. The sequence goes on from PVJD01003160.1 coordinate 8,571, forward strand.
ATTCACTACCCAGGGGGGCTGGTGTACAGGGAATCCCACAGAAAATGTTCTTTTAAATCTAAAGTACTTTTAGTCCACAAAGGTCTGTTTTAACCTGAAGACTTTGGCTTCCAACACACCGACCCACCCACAGAGAATTCCCTCAGCGTCAGGCCCCACCGTGCAGTATTTGGATTCAAGGTGAAGGGGGAAGCAAGGAAAGGCTCTGCCTTAGTGAAGGGTTGTTAACAACCTGTTGTTGGCATAAGTCTTCCTCGGAGGACACAGCCAATGCGAAGAAACAAAATTTAAACAAAATGACCTTCAGGAGGGCCTGGAGCTTATCCATATTTTATTTTCTCTTCTTCCCTCTGCAAACTCCCACCCCAAGTTCCTCAGTAGTGTATTCGTTGTCTAGAGATCCCATAACAAATACCACAGACTGGGTGGCTTAAAAAACAAACAAACTCCAAGTTGCTTATGATTCTGGACACCAGACGTCCAAACCTCAAGGCATTTGCAGGTCCAGCTTCCTCCAGAGGTCCTAGGGGAGAGGCTGCCCCTTGCCCCTCCCAGCGTCTGCTGGCTGCGTGTCCCTCTCAGTGGGTGACTGCCTCACTCCAGTCCCTGCCACCTCTTCGCCTGCCCTCCTCCTCTGTGTCTTCCCCGTCTGTATCTTCTAAGCAGAGTCAGCATTGAACTTAGAAGCTACCTGGATAATCTAGGGGATGATTTCATCTCAGGATCCTTAAATAAACAAATTACATCTGCAAAGATCCTTTTTTTGAAATAATATCATATTCACAGTTTCCAAGATGTGGAAATATCTTTCGGAGGGTAACCATTCAAACCACTACCAGCAGAAAGTGCACGCACACATTCTTCTGTGATGGGGAGAGAAGATCCGCGAAGTGGACTTTCCTCCCGGGGACTCATATATTCCTTCAGGAGAGATGTGTGGGCGCAGTCGACTTAGGCTGAGTCTTAAGACTATAATTTTCCATCCCAATTTGAACACGAGCACTAAAATCTGTGAGACAGTGGGTCCTTCTAGCATCTCGAACGAGTTACATTTCTTTCAGATGCTCATTTTGGAGAAATGGATCAGGGAACAGTATACTTGGAGAAAATGTACTTGGCACTTATAGAGCATAAAATCTGACAGGTACCATCAATTAGACATCCACTACAATGCACCCCGAGATATGTGTTTTGTAAATAAAAATCAGTCTGGCTAAGAAAGCTGAAATATAAGCAGGGTGTGTGGGTAAGCGATTAAATGAATCTGATACACCTGCTGCTTAGACACCCTCTGCTCAGCAACTTGGTCTCCAAACACATTCTATAGAACTAATTTAATACCAACCACTGGGAATAAAGTGAAATCCTTTTTTTTCCCCAATGGAAATTACTTTCTCAACTAAGGCAACTAAGAAGATTGAGAAAGCTCATGGGCTTTGATAAAATCTTCCTGGGGTTCTGTTAGGATGCGTCTCTAGAAGGTGCGTTGGCCTTTTTGTTTATATGCCTACCTCCTCAATTATGTAGAAATTGCATACTTAGTCCAGGCTAGTCTTGTCAAGACTGGATGCTTTCTCCAAAAATTCACTTAAAGCCTTAAACCTATGGCTTTCAACAAATTTTCCATGCAAGGCAATCTTGCAGCGCTCCCTCTTCCTTCCTACTCTTGAAATGTACAGTTCTATTTGATGTGGGTCCTCCAGCCTTGTTTCACTTTCCTGGTCTTATCTATCCACCTGCCATTCTCATTCCTTACTTGTCCTAACCCTGTTTCCTCAAGGATATCTGAACTCTGCTAATCAGTGTGGTTTTTGGGTGTAACCACTATGAGCCCATTGAATCAACAGCTTTAAAAACCATCCCAGATTTCACACCAGCACCTTAACTGTAGGCACACTGAAGTGTAAAATGGACTTGCTAACTCACACTTGCATGCTAGATTAGGGCATCTGCCTTGGCCTGGCCTCCCAGAAAGCCTACTTTCTTTTGTTCAAGACTCTACTTCTTCAGTGGAACACTAGATTTCAACCCCGGCTGTACATTGAAATCACCTAAGGAGTTGTGGTTGTTCATTTTCTTTCTTTTCATCAGAAGATCCCCACCCTCTGAGATCTTAGATTAATTGGTCAGAGATGGAGCCCAGGCCCAATCTCATGGGGTGTGTGTATATGTGTGTGTTAACTCTCCCCAGGAGGTTCTAATGTGCATCATGTTTGAAAACACTATCACAGAATAGTGATTTAAAGTGTGGTTCCTCAGCGAGCACCATCAGCATCACCCTAACGTGTTAGAAATGCAAATTCTTTGGCTCCATCCCTGGCTTTCTGAACCAGAAACCATGGGGGTTCACCCGACACATTTTATTTTCTCCCATCCAAGTACTAACCAGGCCCGATCCTGCTTAGCTTCTGAGATCAGATGAGATCAGGTGTGTTCCAGGTGGTATGGTTGTAGATAACAAGCTGTCTTTTAACAAACCCTCTAAGTGGTTTTGAGGAGGGCTGAAGTCTGAGAAACAATGCATTAAACATGTCTTGCCACTCACTCAAAGTTCTATGGAAGGCACAAAAATAAAGAAAGTATGGTCCTTAACCAGAAGTAACAAAAATATACTTGGAGATAAACACTTGAACATACAGACAGACCCAAACATGACACATACATTCAGACCCCTGTGATTCTAATCAGAATATGACTAAGTACAAGCAAAGCACATGTGAGTGAGTAGGAAAAAACAAACAAACTATTAATCTTGAGTGGAAGGATTTCTGTATAAAGAGAAAATTTATGCAAGTGACATAAGCATAAATAATAGGAGGGAAGGGGACATTTAGGCAACCAGCATGGTTTATTAAAAGATAGAACAAAAATAAATAGATGGGTGGTAGTCAAAGTATAGAAGATTTTTTTTCTATATTTTTTGTGTATTTTATTGTATATATTTTTTGTGTTGTCTCATTTTTTCTCCCCTTTATCCCCTCCGCCCTGCACCCCATCCCATCATCCCCATGTCAAAATTTTCCCACCACTGCTTTTCCCAGCTTCACCCACCCCCACTTCACACCCTCAATCCTTCCCCCATTTGGTTTCGTCGATGGATCCTTTATGCATGTTCCGTGATGACTCTTCCCCTCCTTTTCCCCTGGCATCCCCTCCATCCTCCCCTCTGGTTATTGTCAGCTTATTTTTTTATTTCGATGTTGCTGGTTATATTTTGCTTGCTTGCTTATTTTGTTGATTGGGTTCCACTTATAGGTGAGATCATATGGTATCTGTCTTTCACCACCTGGCTTATTTCAGTTAGCATAATGCTCTCCAGTTCCATCCATGCTGTTGCAAAGGTCCATGCTGTTGTTCATTTTTTTCTTTTCATCAGAAAATCCCCACCCTCTGAGATCTTAGTTTAATTTGTCAGAGATGGAGCCCAGGCCTAATCTCGTGGGGTGTGTGTATATGTGTGTGTTAACTCTCCCCGGGAGGTTCTAATGTGCATCACGTTTGAAAACACGTTTGAAGTAGCTCCTTCTTCCTATCTGTTGCATAGTATTCCACTGTATAAATGTACCACGGGTTTTCGATCCACTCATTTACTGTTGGGCACTTAGGTTGCTTCCATTTCTTGGCTATTGTAAATTGTGCTGCTATGAGCATTGGGGAGCATAGGTTCTTTTGAATTGGTATTTTGAGATTCTTAGTGTCTAATCCCAGCAGTGGAATTGCTGGGTCAAAAGGTAAAGTATAGAGGATCTTGAATGTCACCCTAAATCATCAGGTATTTCTAAAAAAGTCAGGAAAATATTTAACATATGATAGGCAGTAGCTAGATAAAGAGAAGGAAGAGGACAGATAAATTTTCAGGCACTGAAAAAAACATATGCAAAGGACGTGAGACAGAAAAAGCCATGGCATCATCAGTAGAATCCTGAATCAGAGGTCCGCGAAGCGGTCATTTGGGTGCAGGGTCTGAGTGCTCACCTGTAATGGTTATGTGAAGTTCATTTTACAGAAGCCAGACCTTGAAATTTCAATTTAATTCTAAGATACTCCCTTCCTGATTATGCTTGATAGAATTCTCCTCACTATTAAAACCTGCTTCAACCCTTCCTCATCCATATCCCCAATTCCTTCTTCTAATGTAAACAAATAGGATGCTCTGAATAACTAAAAACATTAAAAGCAGGAAAACTTTATGATATGACATAACCCGGAAGGTTGCCACAATAATTCAGTATTCAAAAATACATTTAATTATGGGCATGTGGTGTTCCTCATTTGTAAGTACAGCTTCCTTCTCGGAGAACTACCATATAGAATCACATCTTGGGCTGATTTCCGGTGCCACAAAGGTCATAAAAACAAAATGCAGTGCGCATTTGGTGGGTTTTAAGGCCTCATAGCGACTTCCGCCCTTTGAAGTAAATTTACCAGTTTTCAGATTTACCAGTTTTCCTGGTGTTTAAAAATAGGAAGAGATGCCACTATTTAAAAACTTTGTAAGTAACAGTGAATTCTATAAACCTGTTAACAGTGGCTTTATAATATTAATGTCTTTACTAGTTGTGCTTTCTTGTCTTTCAAATTTTTTGGAAGGATCCTAATTGCTTGGCCATAGAGGAGTCAGAGAAAGGATTGTATAAAATGCAGCAGATTTATCTCTATAAATAGCAAGAGTGGCCATCTATTTGGATGGATAGTGGCTTCACCATCATCGAAAATAGTTCACTTGATAGAATAGTTACCTGTGTGTTCTGCTTTATTCACCAATTCTCCATATCATTTGCACTTGGGATATCTGACACTAGAGCCCTAATGCAGATATTTTGGACTTGAAATATCTAAACAGTTTCTCCTTCCTAGCCCTAAAGATCATGCAATCCTTTTTCCCTGAGCAAAGACATAACTTTTGAATCTCTCTAGCATAAGCTCCAGGCTGTCACTATCAAATAATTAAAATTGGCATATAAGTTGAAATACACCTATGGAAATCTTCTATTTCATAGTGACTACAGAGAGAAAGCCACACTTGGAGTGGTAATCAGTGGAAAGGGATTCCAGAAATAATGGCTGAACCTCAGAGACAGGGGAAGGATGCTGGGATGAAGATGATGCAGCAGGAATTAATATCTCAATCTAAGACTGAGGCTCCAGGAAGAAGAAATAAGATGTCAAGAGCTATGAATATTCTGAGATTTACAAGTTAGCCTGCTAGTTTCATAGATGCTCAAAGAAGATGTGAGGCTCCTGGATCAGAGACAAAGGGCTTTATTACTGAGAGCACAAGAGGCAGCATGAGGCTCGTGCTCTCATCAGTTGCCTTAAGTTCCTTAAGTCCCATGGGAGGGTAGGTGGGTGGAAGTGGGCCCAGAGGGATGCTGCACATACTTTATATTTGTCCTATAGTTGAGGAACTCTGAGATTACAAAACCTCCAATCTATGAAGGGGGCTGCAAACAGACAAGTTCAACTTTTGCCCTGATGGAGGTATTATCATTTTTGTATTGTCCCCTACCCTGCAGAAAGGGAATACCTCCATCTTCCAAGGATGCTTTCATTCTTAGAAAGATAGTCCAAGGATGTGCAGAAACACCATGGCTGATTACCTCAGCATGAGGAACAAGGGGATAGCAGACAGGACCCCAGAATACAACAGGAATACGATGAGAAGACAAAAATTAATCACAATAAACAAAATTAGCAGCCTTTATTATTATCTGTTTTTCAGGACTGATGACTAATGAATTGGGTTTCCAGTTAGAGAAACATTGTGTGAATTTAAGATTTAATGGGAATTTCTTCTACTCCTATTAATCTAATGCCCATCCCTTACAACCAGACTCAAGTCTCTGAGGATAAAACCAAAGTTAAGACATTACTCAGGATGCCACATTTTTATCTGCTGCCTGGGAAATTTAATGGATTTCCTTCTCAAATATACTTCTATTATCCTTTTCATTATGGATTTCATTATAGGTGTACAACCCATTAAGAATATAGCCAAAGGATATCATTATTATCTGATGCCTTACAATTCCAATTAAATTAGCCACTTTAAGAATGTTGAATCCATTGGGGGAAATTCTCTGACACTAAATGGCTCTGGCATTTTCAGCAGCCTTAGTTAGTAAGCTTTTCACAGAGAACAGCTGGAGAAGTAAGGGTACAAAAATATGCTGATTGCAAGTCAAGGAACCTGAAGAAAATCTAAATTAAATACTCAATTTCTGTTTGGCCCAAGGGACAGCCAATGGGAAATATGCCCCCTGAGACAGAGAAAGTGACAGAAAGGGAAAATACAGGGATGGACACCTGCAGCCAGCCCATAAGCTTCCCTTGAACTTTCTTCTTATTCACAGCAGCACTTGCTGGTTTGAAAATATGTTCGGCTTGCTTTCCTCGGGATGCTATTGAATATGTCATGAGGCAATGACCAGTTAATTGAAAGATGATGTCATGCCAAGCAACACAGTGTAGCATGAAGTGAACTGGACTTAGAGTCCAGTGTGTGAACTGCAATTAACTGGCTCTGGGACCTTCAGTAAGACCCTCCCCTGCTTTGAATTTCAGTTTCCTCCTCTGAGAATAAAATGAGAAGGCATTTACTAGGTCTACCTTATTTCAAATATCTTTCAGGGAAGCTACAGAACAAGAAAAATTTTTAAGGACCAATTGATGGAGGGTAGGGAAATGGGTTAAAAAGAAATATGAAAACAAAACAAAACAAAACAAAACAACCACACACACACAAAAGAAAACCAGGTCTCACTTTTCCTTTTAAGTAGTTCAGATACTATTGGTTTTACTTTTTTTTTTTAATCTATACCTATAAGATTCACTTTTAGGTAAGACTTCTCTGCCAAAATGAATTTAATAATCACTGGAATAAAAATCTTCATAATCTCTTATACCACTAATATTTTATTATTTTTTTCAAAAATTCCTTCCAGTAAAAAAACCAACGAGAACCACACACATAGGCACACACAGACACACACAGTTAGTCAAAGTTTAATTTCATATAAGAAGGAAAAACTCTCTTGGGGAACCAATTAGACTCAATGGGAGATTCAGACATAGAATCCTGAAAGAGATCCTCATGCAAAGCATGCTGGGAAATAACATATATAGGCTTTAATTAGAATTAAATAGTTTTTAGTGCTGTCCCCTTCTTGTTCATTTATCTCTTTGGGAAGGAAACTTAGGGGCAGGTAATATGGAGATAGCACCATTTCTATGACAAATCCAGCAGATTATTTTGTTCTCGGGCAGCTCTCCTGCATTATAGGAGCAGGCAGCTGGCTAACCGCGAAGAACGAGAGTATGCAGGAATAAGAATGCCCCACGACTCATACACACAATCTTCCTTTGGGAACCTCACCACTAAGACAAAGCAGGTAAAATATCTTTCCTCATTTATATAGCCCTGCCACTTTGAACTACTCTTCTGTTCTAGAGTCTCATTTCAGTTCAATGCTTTCTCCATTCAAATCATCTCATGCATATGCAAGAGGAAGAGGGGATGGGAAACATCTGGTAGGATAGACTGTTCTGGGACTAAGGGACTGGCTTGACCCTCCACTTCCCACATACGGCTCTGAGTGGATGCAAAAGCAGTTGTTTTTGTTTGTCTGTTTGTTTTTTTAATCTTTCTTTAATTCCCTCCTCAGTTTTTCTAAGAAGGCCTGGCTTGGGATTAAGAAGACATTTTGATTTGTTTCACAGATGACATAAAAGCTAGCAATAGAGCTCTGGAAAGAAGGATCTCCATTCGAAGGGTTCTGTTCTGATGAAATTTAGTCTAGTGGGAAGACCAGTGTGTAAACAGGAAGAGTTACCCAGGATCTGCTGGGCACATATACAAGGTAGAGCTTTCTGTTCCTCACGCCATAGACTGGTGAGGACAGAAAGCTCAGACATAAAAAGGTTATAACATTGGGTATGAAATGTCAAAGACAAAATCAACCTGACAACATCCCAAATGGCTTTTACAGAGAGAAAAATTTGAGCCAGAGTATGTCATGTGTCCTATAAGAGAGTGGGATAAGCTCTCATGCTGTAACCAGTGTGGGAACCACCGATAGAGGGAAATCCCAAGAAACAGATTTCCATGAAAAATTCTTCGAACCTGTGTCCTGTGACCTCAACTTGTCTTCAACTGTCTTGACCTGTACCTTAGGCCAAGTTATTTTTTTAGGGCCTAACTCAGGACACCATTGATCTAGGAAAAGAATAGATGGATAGCAAATAAGAGTGTACCATATAGGGAAAAATGACAAGGCTTCGGGTTTTTAAGAGGGTTTTTCACCAAAAGCACTTTGAAATAATTCACTTGGAAGGAAAGAAGGATGTGTTCTGGCACATTCAAAACCAGGTTAGTTGTCTTGTTAAAGTGGGTGTCCTGGAATTCTCCTTCATGTCACTCATCCATTAAAATACTTGCTAAATATCTTAATTCAGCAAGGTAGGGTCTGTCTCTCGTTTTAACTACTTTACTCCAAGAGTTTGCCCATCATACATTAGGGCCTTCATCTGTACTTGTGAGGACTGGATTTCACCAAGAGAAAATACAAGGTGGGAGGGGAGCTCTGTGACTCCATATACCTATACTGAGAGAATCAGTAAAATAGCAACTAAAATAGTTGCCCCTAAAAGGTGATGTATAAAAAAATACAGCAAAGAATAAATTAAAATAATAAATAAAATAAAATAGTTTCCTTGTTTTTCCATCCACTAAATCAATAATATCTGAAATGATAAAAGTTAGTAGCATGTCCTCCACCCTCAGAGCTACCACCGTCACCCACATGAGGCAGGGCACTTTCTCTGAGTTGCTTTATTGAATAATTGTTGCTAATAAATATTGACTGAAGAAGATGGGCAATTGTTGGAGCCCAGCGTTCTTTGAGTCAAATCCACAGGCCTTCCCAGAAGGCTGAAACTGGTTACCTGGCTTCACATTAAAATTAACCCCACACATTTTAGGAAATACTGATTTTGGAGCCCTGTATGTACCCAGAGACTCTGTGACCAAGAAACAGTGATTCACTGACTTAAACCTATCAGCAATTAAAATTAATCACCAGCCCCATTTCAGAAAACTTGAGAGTCCAAGTTATGAACTGCAACAAGAAGACAAGGAGCTTTTAAAAAGAGATAAGGTGTTCAAAAAGATACTACATGTATGGAATATATATATATATATATATACACATATATATACACACACATATATATGATTAAAAACTAGGCATGATTATGTGCTATATATGTTGGGGAAAAATTCTGTGTCTAATATAAGTAGATATAATGAGTTTAGAAGAACTACTTTTGGTTAGTAAAATATAAGCAAGATGATGAAAAGAAAGGCAAAGAGTATGGATCTTTCAAAAGAGAGAAATAAACCAGAACTCAGATGGAATTTAACCAAGAACAAAGGGCATGCCTATTTTTCAGTAGTACAGAAACCAATATTGGTTGTCCTGACTACAGTGACCCCCCCCCTCAAATTAATAACATTATCTGATAAAAATCACAGGCAAATAAAGGAAATAGTCAGGGAAGGAATGATGCATGGTCTGGTGAACGTCACTTAGAGGAGGGCTGATGATGAAGCTTCGGAAGGCTTAAGTAGAAGACGAAGTATTAATACACACGAGCTAAGCCACGGGTCATAAATAAAAACCTTATCAGCATCTTGCATGCTTGAGGGAGCCTTCGGGAGGGTGGCAGCCTGCCTTGTCTTTCACTATCAGAGTCCATACCAGAGCGAATAGACCAAGGGTGGAACTGCATTGCCCCATTTGTTCTACCAGATGACATTGCTTTATGGGAGAGAGGTTAAGGGCTTTTGTCTCTTGGGGACTACAACAGCTCGTCAACTCGCTTCTTGGAGTGCATTCTTGCCTCTGGCTGCCATCACGGAGTTTGAAAGACTCGCTTTGAAAGTGACGAAGAAATGAAGGCTGTCAGAACAACAGAACAACTGGTACACTGTGGTAGCACTGGAGAGCAAGAGTGGGTGTTTCCTTTTAGACATTTCACATATGTAGATCCTACATATACACGAGGTGATATTTTGAAACTTGAATGTCGTGAGACTGAAAGGTGTTAGACTTTATGCTAGAGCTCCTGTCTTCACAGACTCATTCCTTATGCAGAATGGGTATGCCATCCCATGTGAGCCCACCAGTAACCAGTGGGTAGACTGACAGCACTAGAAGTGGAATATGAATAAGGGGGACTATGAAAACATGATTAGTTCATTATGATTATTTCTATGGGTGATCAAAGCAAGTACTCTGCTTAGACTCATGAGATCTGGGTTCTATTTCCAGCTTCACATATACAAAAACTGGTACCTGCAACAGCGACAATTTCGATCTGTCTTGAGCAAAATGTTTGGTTAAGAAACACACTGAAAGTGAGAGAGGGTTTTTCCCAGACTAGGTGGAGTTCTTGACGATGAGGTTTTCACTTTCTCACGGTGCTTCCCTGGTAATTTGTTCCTGCTGCTCTCATGACAGCGATTTATTTCGCTGTGATTACCGTAGCTGCTGACATGCCTGCAGCCCAAGGGTACCTGCACTATCTCATTCTCCTGTCTGCACAGTGCCTGCCAGGAGCTGTGTTGGCATCTAGTAGTTGCTTAATGATGTAAAAAGGATGTGTTTGAAAATACTTAGTATAATCCTACTAAACTCTTACTTTAATTTTGCTTTGTTTAATTCAACCCTGTCTAGATCAGCAATTTCCAAATGGAGTGCCACAGGAATTTTTAAAACATACAGTACCTGACTATTTAGTCAAGGGCACTGATCTCTTTTCCCTTAGATGGCCAAATTAAGAAATGATGACAGCAAACACAACAGTAGCTATCTAGTGTGAATGAATCAAAATTATACCTATTTTTTGTCAGATTGGGAAAAATATGGTTTTTGGTGTGCCATGGAATTTTAGTAATTAGTTTATGTGTTCCATGAGAAAAAAAAAAGGTTGAAACTTGCTGGTCTAGATAAAAGAACTTGGGCTTTGAAGTTAACCCACATGGATTCAGATCTCAGTTCTTTCAAAATTTTTAGTTGAGAAACTTGAGAAAGTCACTTAATTTCTTTTATCCTGAGTGTACTTTCTTGTAAAATGGGAATGTTAACATCTCCACTAACTTCCTTTCTCAAATGCATAATGATAAAAGAAGAGGTCTTGCTGACTAAGAAGTTTGATAAACTAAGAAATCAGAGGATATTTTTATCTCATTTCATAAATATTTCTTACGAATCCAAATTTTGCCCTCATTGAAGAGTATAGCAGGGTTCTCAATTACAAAAATGCTTCCCTTCTGCCTACAGGTAAAGTAAAGGCTAAAAATTATCCCAAATCAAAAGAATAGCTACATTTAATGATCATCAAGAAATAAATATTAAAGAGTAATTAATCGAACAATTTCTTTTTTAAAAAAGTAAAAGTAATAGAACCTGCTCATTACTATAAAATAAGAAAATGAGTCCACCTTATTTGTCACACCTGCTGAGTAATGAGATAGGTTTTGTGCTTTTGAGTCATAACAATTTAATTATGACCTATAAACAGTACTGAAAGAGACAAAACATAATTTTACCCATTGAAATCTTGAGGTTTTTTTTTATCTATTCCTTTTCTAATCACTTGCCTCATTGAGCACTTACATGGTTAATTTTACTGAGTTATCTAACTCCAGAATTGTGGGCTTTTATTGGGGTTTTAGACAGTTCCTTATTAAAGAACACTAAGCAGTTTAAAATAGACTAGTTGTGGCCAGGGATCCTTATAAAACAGCCAAATGGCATTGAATTCAAGTTAAAAAGCAAGAGTTTAAGATCATTTTAAAATTTAGAGTACTATTTTTTAAAATGCTTTTAAGTAGTGTCCACTTTGGCAGCAACTAGTAGGTTATTTCATCTGTTATTAACACAGTGTGGCTCCTCTGGAGCTGGTCTCCTTATGCAGTGCCATTCACGACTTCTCCACTGAGAAATCCCATAAGGAAAAGCGTCACACAGCTGTGAAGAGCACTGCTGACCATGAATAGGGAAAGCAGTGCCAAGAACAAAGTGACCCATCAGGAAAAGAAAAACAAAGGTGCGAGTTGAAGAGTGATTGAGAAATGAGGAGATAACAGTAACTCCTGGATAGCAACAGGCTATGGGAAAACAAACAAACAAACAAACAAACAAACAAAAATCAGAATTTGGATTTAGACTTATACTAGAAATAATATCTAGTATAATTACCGACCTTCTCTGAGCCACCATTTGTTATTACTAAATAGAGGTAATAGTAACTATCTTCTAGGGTTACTGGGTTCACTAAATGAGTTGATTTATGTGAAATGTAGTGGGTGTTTACAATATGTTTAACCTCTTCTAACTTTCTCCTCTTCAAGACAAACAGAAAATTAGAATCAGAGACTAAAAGAAACCCTGATAGAGGTATGGGCAATGCCAGGTAGATCTTGCCAGTTGAGGCTCCTGTAATGCTTGGTCCTTCTAGGGTATTGTAGAACAGAGAGGCAACTCCATTCCCTTCATTCTAAGACCAAGTTGGCTTAATGCTTTGTCACAAGCTTTCCCCTTTTCAGTGGCACACAAAGAAGGAAAGTTAAGGTGAAGAAAATAGATATCTTGTCCATGGAGCCAAGGGACTCCCAAAGATATCTCTTCTCCTTATTCTCAATATAATTAACTGGTAGGAATAGCTTCAAGACTGGGGCTGCTGTAGAAGTCTATGATGCAGTGGAGCAAAAGGTTTCCTGAAAATGAAGGGAGAGGGAGAGTAGAGATAAGAGGGGCCAGCTAATTGACTATTATAAACTGATGGCCATTATCACTTCAATGAGGCTGGGTTGCTGAATTAAGGCATGCTGGGCTGAGCGTGTCCCCTTCAGTTCTCTTTCTTTACGCTACAGAACAAGCAGAGGCACTGCTGCAACTAGGGTTGATGTAAGTTATTTCTGAGTCATAGGAAGTAGTTAACTAGAAGTCAAAAGGTCAGATCAGCTTGGCACCTAATAAAATGGACAAGGAAGGTAAACTGGTAGAATGAGAAAGGTGTGATGGTGAGGTTAAACCAGAGACTGCAGAATTGGGCGTGACCTTCTCTGATCAACTTTAGAGTCTACTCGGCTTTCCAAGGTCCACACTTTAGTAAATGATCCCGCTGTTCATCTGAACCATTGTCACTCCTTGTTTCCAGTTCTCCACCTGTCCACAGAGAATCTTGAATTAGGGAATCATTTGTCTGTTACTTTTCCAAAATTTAAATAAGATCAGAATGTGCTAAAGACAGAAAAGCATCAGAATCCAAGTCTCATTTTGTATAACCTGATATTCTGATAACTTCAAGATAGTTGTTGGGCACTGATCGTTCATTTGGCAGCCTTCTTCTGCGTTATGCTTAACCAGCTCCTCTGTGGATTGGAGGGCACTACTGAAGGGGACAGATCAGGTGATTTTCTCAAAGCCTTTCAGGTTATTAGAAGCTTGTCCTAAATAAAAATTCCCTTTCACCTAGCAATTGTCACTTATGTGACAAAAATTATTTAAAAAACACGATTATCAATTAACGTTTTATTTCAAAACCAGATATTTTAAATAAAACATTTTTGCTTTTTAAGAATCTTGAAATACAAGAAATTAAAAATTTACCCCAGTTTTACCAAACATCCTTTCCAAACTAGTCAAAGAAAAACCACATTCTTTAAACAATGAATAATAAAAACCAGGGATTGAAACAAAGGCATGATATGTACATTGATTTTCTTTTTTTTTTCAAAGTGACTGAGAATATGTACTTTTTATTACAAACTTTTTAAAATTGTATTTTTCTATTACCATTTATCTCCCCATACACCCACCTCCCACACACAATCACTACACTATTGTTCATGTCCATAAGTCCTTTGGTACATTAATTTTCTAATGGCTCTTCCCACATATTTATTTCCAGTGATGTTTCCAAGTATGTGGCAGTACCAAAAGTTTTGCCACTACCTGATTTGAATTTTCTAAATTATTCTATTCACTCCCACTTTTCTCATGCTCCAAATATATGAAGTGAAGTCCTATTTCGGGGCTGTTTTTTACCCAAGTCTTATATCAAAAACCAACAAAGAAGGTACAGTGTATATATTTAGGGTGTGGAAGTTTTTGGTCTTTCAACTAAAGCTCAGCATAATCTCCAAATTCTCAAGAAACATGGAAAATAATCTGTATTTCTAAGTTCTTTCTAGGTGATATATAGTTTAAAAAGTATTTTGAAAATGAGAATAGAAGACTGAACTAAGTACAGGTTTAATGACTGAAGAATACCCTGTTTCTGCCTTGAATGAGTGAGTCAACCCTTAAGAAGGCAGCAGGACCCTTTCATACATTGTCACAATAACCCCCAACTGTACTGTGCCATCTTGGGTACCTGGGATGCTGGGAAAGAAAATAATTGTCAATAGCAGTGTCCATTTCTCAAGAAAGCTCTTTGAAACGAAGTTGATAGATCCCTATATTTATAAGGCTGTGTTAAGCTTTCTTTTCTTTTTTTTTTTAATTGTCATTCAAGTACAGTTGTGTCCAGTTTCCCACCACCAATTTCCCCCACCCTACTCACCCCACCCACCCCATCTCTCACCCTCAATCCTTCCCTTCTTTGGCTTTGTCCATGGGTCCTTTATTCATGTTCTCTGATGAACATCTGCCTCCTTTCCCCCATTATCCCCCTCCCCTCTAGTTACTGTCAGTTTGTTCTTTATTTCAATGTCTCTGGTTATATTTAGCTTCCTTGTTTGTTTTGTTAATTAGGTTCCACTTATAGGTGAGATCATATGGTTTTTGTCTTTCATAACCTGGCTTATTTCACTTAGCATAGTGCTCTCCGACTCCGCCCATGCTGTAGGACACTTCTCTGCTGAGGACATACAGAGGTCCCAGAGACATATGAAAGGATGCTCAGCATCACTAGCCATCAGAGAGATGTAAATTAAAACCACCATGAGATATCACTTCACACCAGTCCGAATGGTCATCATAAGCAAATCAACAGACAATAAGTGCTGATGAGGTTGTGGAGAAAAAGGAATCCTAGTACACTGTTGGTGGGAATGCAGACTGGTGCAACCACCGAGCAGAACAGTTTGGAATTTCTTCAAAAAACTAAAAATGGAACTGCATTTTGACCCAGCAATTCCACTGCTTGGATTATACCCTAAGAATCTCAAAACACCAATTCAAAAGAATCTATTCATCCCTATGTTCATAGCAGCACAATTTACAATAACCAAGTGTTGGAAGCAACCTAAGTGCCCAACAGTAAATGAGTGGATCAAAAAACTTTGGTACATTTACACGATGGAATACTATGGAGCAGAATGAAAGAAGACTGTGTTAAGTTTTAAAGTATGTAGCTCCAGGATCCGTCCTCTGCCCCTGCCCCAGAGTTAAGGCTAGTACAGTCAATCAGGTTTTATCTTAATATTCACTCATAATGGCATTCACTTGTTCTACTTTTTTTTAAATTGCAATCTATTGTAGTTTATCCACCTCATCTCCCAATAGTATGTCAAAAATATTTCATTTACACATTGTCTGTTGTATATGTTTATTTGTTTGGTGGTGGTTGATGTGGAAAGAAGGGAAAGGGCCCGGGACAGACAAGAACTGACATTCCTAGACTCCCCACAGAGTCTCCCTGTATGGGTGGCATCTAGGTGTAAGCTCACCATTCTTTCTAAGTATTATCTCTGCCCTGATTCAAGGACATCTAGGCAGACATAGACCTTACTATAGTGTTCTCAAAGTATGACCCACAGGCTGCTTGGGATTTCCAAGACATTTCCTGGTGGTCTTCATAGTCTGAACTGTTTCCATAATAATTCTAAGACAGGGCTTAGCCGTTTCATTGTGTTGACATTTCTACTAATAATGCAGAGGCAATTGTAGGTAAAACTCCTGGTGTCTTAGCATGATTCAAGGCAATGACGCCAAACTGTACTATTAAACATGGTATTTTTCAAAGTGACCAGTGCAGGAAAAAATGTCAATTGTATTTCAGAATTTCTATGTTGAAGCTGTAAAAGTTATTAATTTTATTTATAACCTTTGATAACATGTCGTTTTAATATCTTCTGTGAAGTGGAAAGTTGTGTAAAACAATTCTACTCCATACAGAAGCACAGTGGTTATTTTTTTAAAAAGCACTTGTGCAATTTTTTTGAACTGTGAGATTAACCGGCTCCATTTGTTCATTTAACATAATTTTTACTTGAAAGAATTATCGAAAAACTATAGTTATTTAGACTTGTGTACTTAGCAGACACTTTCTCAAAAATGAATTAGTAAATCTGTCACTTAAATAAAACAACTGACAGTTTGCAAGTAAAAATTCTGGAACATGTGTGTCCATCACCCAGACATTGACAACTTCCCAGTGTTTAACAGACTTTTCTAATTAGAACAGTGTGACATTTAAAAAATGTAACTTTCTTTCATTTTATAATGAAATCTGTCAATATTTAGAATATCTACATAACTCAATGAACCAATATTTTCAAATTACCAGTGCATGATGTTATCAAACCATGAGTGATTAGAGAGCATGTTCAGAGTGTAATGGAGTGAAAAGTTTCTTGATATGGTTTCAGATACTAACTACATTGCAACTGCTCCTTAAGAAACTGCCACTTGTAGGTTTTGGACATTGCATCAAAGAATGATATCCATAAATTGTTTGAAAAAAGCTACTAAAATGCTCCTCATTCTTCCACTTACTTCAGTGAGGTTGCATTGTCTTCATATATTTCATCCAATGCAACATAATAGAATGCAGAGAAAGATAACAGAAGTTGGTGTATCCTATGAAGCCAGACTTCAAAGAGGTTTGCAAAAATGTATAATAATGTCACATTTTCTCAGTATTTCCTAGGGAAATATATGGTGTTTTATTTAAAAATTCTATTTAGGTTAATGGGTAATTACTTTATTTTGCTATTTTAGATGACTAATAAATAAATATTTAATTTGTTTTTCAATTTTGATTTCCTCATATGATAAATATCAGTAGATATAAACCTACATCCATGAAAGTTCTTGGAAGTCCTAGATAATCTAAAAGAGCCTTAAGATCAAAAAGTTTGAAATTTTCTGCCTTAAGGCTAGTCAGCGTATATAATCTATTATTATAAAGTTCAACAGTATAACAAACTCATTCAGACAGGGGCCAAGACATTTACGAATGTCAGAAGAAAACTGTCAAATAGCCTTTGTCTTTAGAAAAACAGTCACCAACAATTTTACTCCTATAGTTTCATATAAATTATGCTGGTGAATCTAGTAAGCTCAGTATGTCACATTCTGTAAAACAATAATTTCCATCAAAATAGCAGTCATGATTTTTATTCATGTAATATTCCTCAACAATATCTAATTAGCACATCCATTTTATGTCCACTCTGTTAATTTTATTTTAAAAGAAATCCAAAAGTGCTCAATTAAAATTGCCTCCAAACTTCATTAACATTATGATTTAATGAGTATCTTAATTAGTCCATGTTACAAAGAGGGTTGCACACAAATTAAATTCCACCTTTGCATGGTTCAACCTTTTTTTGTGTTAAACAAAGGATGAACATTCTTTAAAACATAGGGGGCATAATTATATTTCATATTGCAGTCTGAAGGAAAACAATGAAGAAATTAATTTAAATTTAAGTAATACTCACTTTAGCCAGAAATTATCTTATGATTTCTACATTTCTTCTAGCAATAGTAGAACTTTCTTTCTCAGTAAACTATTAAAGCCTGTGTTTTTAAAAATAAAGCAGTTCTCCGAGATGCTTTTAACCTTTTTAAAATCATAAAATTACCAAACCCTGGCTTGTTTGCTTTTTAAAATTGTTTTTGGCCCAATAATTCAAGTTCACCAACTTCTAGAAACTTTTAATTTTGTTAAACAGATTGACATGCAATCAGGTGACAATACTTCAATGACAGGTCAAAAGTAAAATTTTCCCATATTCTTCTGCATGACTGATATTATGGTTTCACTAGTTATTAAAATTCATGACATTCACTATGTAATTACTATGTGCCTAGTTTTCTGCTAATTATTTTGCATATGTTATCTTTAAACTTCATTACATTTCTGCAAAATTGGCATTATGATTCCTAAATCATAACTGGGAAAAATGAAATTCAGAGAAGTTAAGGAACTTGCCCAAAGTCACACGTGTGCTAGCTGGCAGAAGCTGTTGAGTTCAAAGCTTATTTTTTCCCCACAGTTACATCACCCGAGCCTTCGTGAGATAGGTGAGTGCTCTACCCCTGCAAGAAGACTGCCTTGGTTTGATTCATGGCCCCATCAATCTGTGGCTGGTGTGTTGGAGCCAGTAAATCCTCTGTCATGGTGACCAATTTATGGTGGGGTAATTGAGACAGACAAATAAGAAACCAAATGAAGTGGGTCTCTATGGACATTGGCAATGAGGTGAAAAGAATGGGGATTAGGGTTGGCTTTCTCTGAATATACTTTGTATTTCACTTTAACTTTTGAACCATGTAATGGGTTTGTATATTTGAAAAATAAAATTATATCAAAGAGAAAAAAAACAGTAGACACTAAAATTTAACATAGGTAGAAGGAAATGAATTTGATTGATAACAAAACCATGCAAGTTAAAGAATTGCTTCAAATAACTGTTGAACACAGTGTTACTTCTGTATTTTCTTAGTGGTGTATCTTTTAAAATATATCTGCAAAGTATATGACAAGAAGATATTGTATCTAAATTCAACTCAGTATATTTAACAAAAGCATACACACATAACACACAATTAGGATAAAACAAGTTACAGTCCATTAATATAAGTTAAAATCCACAAAAAAGTAAAAACCGAAAAACTTAAGAGTCAGGGTTTTCAGTGTAATAACCAAAAAATGTAAAACAAAATAAGTAAAGAAAAATCAAATTTATAATGTTAATTTTGTAATGAAAATACCAATGCAAAATAATTTCCATTTTAATGCATCTTTTGTCTCTGTCAATGAAAAAGGTCCAGAACCCATGATCTCTTATTTGAATGGCAATAAGTCCCTAGCACTTAGGCTTTGCTTTTTAATCACCTTTTCCCAAGGAAAATAGCCAGGACTATGTAGAGAAATGGCTGATTTCAGGTCTAAAGTTTGGAAAATACTAGGGAATCCTGCCACAAGAAAGTGACGAAGTATATATTGGAGTCATGTCAGAAATGGATAAAGGACCCAGCTTGAAGGAGTATCCATTGTCAAATTTGGAATAAATGTAACAGTAAAAATAATCATAATGGTAATTAATTGTAACCCACTAATATAAGCTAAAATCCCTAAATCCACAGTGATGTTAAAACAAAAGAGAGAATAAAAAGAAAGCTGTCTTTTTAACTAAAAAAAAAAGAGCTAATAAACATAAAGAAAAGTATATTTAAATTAACACTTTGCAAAGATAATATTATAATTTATTTAAAATGTATCATTAACGAATGCTAAAATCAACTATCTCATACTATACAAATATTAATTAAAATGGATTAAAGACTTGACTGTATGACCTGATACCATAAACTCCTAGAAGAAAACATAAATGCTAAGTTTCTCAACATCGGCCTTAGCAAGGCCTGTGTGGCTCTGGCTCCAAAGGCAAGAGAAGCAAAAGCAAAAAGAAATAAATGGAAATATATCAAACTAAAAAACTTTTTCAGGGCAAAAGAAGCCATCATCAATAATGAAAAGGCAACCTACTAAATGGGAGAAGATATTTGCAAATCATACATCCAATAAGGGGTTAATATGGAAAATATATAAAGAATTCTTAAAATGAAAAAAAAAAACAATTAAAAAATGGACAGAGGATCTGAATAGATATTTTTCCAAAGAAGATATGCAGTTATCCAACAGATACATGAAAGATATTCAACATTACTAATTATTAGGGAAATGCTAATCAAAACCATAATGAGATATCACCTCACACTTGTAAAAAGTGGCTATTATCAAAAAGACAAAAAGTAGCAGTGTTGGAAAGGATGTGGAGAAAATGAAACCCTTATTCGCCATTTGTGGGATTGTAAATTGATGCAGCCATTATGGAAAACAGTATGGAGATTCCTCAAAAAATTAAGAACAAAATTATCATTTGATCCAGTTATTCCATTTCTGAATATTTATCTGAATAAATTGAAAACTGGTTCAAAACGACATATGAATGCAAAGGTAAAAGATCATTGCAGCATTATTTACAACAGCCAAGATATGGAAACAACCTATGAGTCCACTGATGGATGTGTTGATAAAAAAGACATGGTATATATACAATAGAAAACTACTGGGTCATGAAAAACAGTGACATCAAGCCATTTGAGATGACATGGGTGGAACTTGAGTGTTTAATGCTAAGTGTAATAAGTCAGAAGGAAAGCACAAGTACCATATTATTTCACTCACACGTGGAATCTAAACAAACAGAACAAAACAAAAACAAACTCATAGACTCAGAGCATAGATCAGTGGTTACAAGAGGAAAAGGGGATTGAAGGGTGGTAAAAGGGGGTGAAGGGATGGATGTCAATCGTATATTTTTTAGTGTATACAGATGTCAAATTACAATTTTGTACCTTGAAACTTGTGTATATGTTAAAAAAAAGAGAAGTGGTTGAAGAACAGAGGATTCACACAGATTTTTTATTAATTACAAAGGGAAAAATAGACTGTCGTAATGGAGTAGACATTATATTAGCCAACTGATTAAATTCAGAATCTCTAATAGTAAGACAATCTGATATAACATAATAAGAAATACACAGCATCACCTATGAACTACACTTGCAAAAAAGAGAATACTTAACCTCAAGTTAATTTACTTAAGCTTATTGGAACTAAAGGCAATAGAGGAAAATGCTGAACTGTAACAAGAAAATCAACCAAATCCAGACCATTCTGTAAAAAATAATATCCTAGATTCTTCAAAAATACCATGTCATAAAAATCAATGAAGGAACTATTCTAGTCTAAAAGAGACTAAAGAGATATAACCACCAATGTGTAAAGCCAGATTGGATACTGGTAACCTACCAAACTAAATAAATAAATGCTACAAATATATTAATGCAATGTTTGGGGATTTCTGCATGTGAACTAGATACTAGATGGCATGGACACCTTGATAATTAAGTTTCTTAGTCCTGATAATGGTAGGGTGGTCCTAGAAGCAATTGTCCTTATTCTTAGGAAACACAAAGTAAATATTTACAGTTAAGGGTCTTGATATCTATAATTTATTTTAAATAAAAAAAGAGAAATAGGCAGAGACAAAGAGAGGAAAAAATATGGCCAAGTGTGGCTAGTCTTTCTCCTGAGGCTGTATGAACAACCAGGCAGAGACCCCGGTGAGTCTTCTTCCAGTGCCTTTAGTCTCAAAACATGTTCTCCCTTCTGTGACAGTTGGAGTAATCAAAACTTCCGACTTATTATAAAGTAAAACCATCGCCCCTCCCCTAGTTCAAGTTTGTCTAGGGTAAGGGGAGGAGAGTCTGAGGAGATACTTCTCGTTTTCCCTGGTTTAACTCCTCCCTCATTCATGGCGGTGCTGAGAATGAAGGTAGGGACAGGGCAGGCAGAAGGTGCTCAGGCAGAGAGAGATTTCATTTTGATGTTTGGTATTATCTTTGAGCATGGGAATTAGGAAAGTTAACTCTCAGAGGTAGCATACACGTGGGGTTTGTCATAAACCTTACAATCTTTTTTTTTTGTCAACTATATCTCAGTAAAGCTATAAAAAAATTTTTTTAGTTAGTTTACATCATTAAAATGTCCATACCACTCAAAGCAACACAGACATTCAATGCAAGTCCTATTAAAATACCAATGGCATTTGTGGATGGAAAAGGGGCCACATACTAAACCTGACAAACTCAAAGGAGTCCTGTGTGGTGGCCTTACAAACTCAGAGAATGAAAGTAACCACAAAGGATGATATGAAATTAACTTTTTAACTAAAAGTGAATCATGGCAGGTAGTCATATTCTGGGCTGGTATCTTCCTTGATAAGGGTCAATCTTAACTTTAACTGAGACTATTGTCTTTTTTGCATTTACAGGAACATACCTTTGGAATGTCAGGGTAATTTTCTTTCTTTCTTTTTCTTTTTTTTCAGAAGCCTAAGGGCACAATCTCCCAACAAGAGCAGAGACTACAAATCCTTTCATTGTTTTTATTACCATGTTAATTGTTGATTGTTAAATATTACCTATATAAAAACAGTTAACTGTTATATATCTTGTACCCACCTATGTAAAAGAAGCCTGTTCCTTTTACTTTTTATCCAGTCCCAGAAATTTCCCCACTTTATTTTCTCCCACCTCCCTAATCTATCACCAGTAAATATATCGTAACCTCTTTATGGTTCCTCCTTTGATTGTAATTTATAAAGTAAGGTGCTAAACTGCCATTCTCTGGAGCATATTCTCAATTCATTGAGGTTTTGCTTCTGGCAATTGTCTTCAGTTTGGCTCAAATAAACTCATAAAAAATCTCTACAGGTTTGAACATTTCTTTCTTTTTTTAAAGTATATTTATTGATTATGCTATTACAGTTGTCCCAATTTTTTCCCCTTGCCTCCCTCTGCCCAGTATCCCTCTTCCCTCCAGCAATCCCCCACTTAGTTTATGTCCATGGGTTGTGAATATAAGTTATTTGGCTTCTCCATTTCCTATACTATTCTTAACATCCCCCTTGCTATTTTGTATGAACCAAGTATGCTTCTTAATCCCTGTACTTTCCCCCAATTCTCTCCCTTCTCTCTCCCCTGACAACCCTCCATGTAAATGCCATCTTTATCATTCTGTTCCTTTTCTTGTTGTTTAGTTTATTTTTGTTTTAGTTTTTTTTTTTTTTAGATTCAGTTGTTGATAGTTGTGAGTTTATTGTAATTTTGGTATTTATAGGTTTTACCTTCTTCTTTTTCCAAAATAATTCCCTTTAACATTTTATATAAGGGCTTAGCGATGATGAACTCCCTTAGTATTATCTTGTCTAGGAGGCACTTTATCTGCCTTTCAGTTCTAAATGACAACTTTGCTGGATAGAGTAATCCTGGTTGCAGGTTCTTGCTTTTCATCACTTTGAATACTTCTTACCAGTCCCTTCTTATCTGCAACACTTTTGAGAAATCAGCTGATAGTCTTATGGAGACTCCTTTGTAGGTAAATCTCTGCCTTTCTCTTGCTGCTTTTAAGATTCTCTCTTTATTTTTAACCTTTGGCATTTTAATTATGATGTGTCTTGGTGCTGTCCTCTTGGGGCCCAACTTGATTGAGGCTCTCTGTGCTTCCTGGACTTGTATGTCTATTTCCTTCACCAAATTAAGGAAGTTTTCTTTCATTATTTTTTCAAATAAGTTTTCAGTTTTTCTCTTCCTCTTCTCCCTGTGGCATCCCTATGATTCAGATGTTGGCGTGTTCGGAGGTGTCGCAGTCTTCTTATTCTCTTGTTTTTTGACTTTTCTTTTCTTTTTTATTCTTTTTTCTTCATTTTGTACTGGTTGACTATTTATTTCTTCCTTATGTTCCAAGTCATTGATTTGAACCCCAGTTTCCTTCCCTCCACTGTTGGTTCCCTGTGGATTTTACTTTATTTCACTTAGCGTATCATTCATTTCTTCCCTAATGCATTTGCCATGCTCAAGATCTCTAAGCATTCTGATCACCAGTGTTTTGAACTTTGCATCTGATAGGTTGGCTATCTCCATTTTGCTTAGTTCTTTTTTCTGGAGTTTTGATCTGCTCTTTCGTTTGGGCCATATTTCTTTGTCTCCTAAATTTAGCAGCCTCCCTGTGTTTGTTTCTGTGTATTAGGTGCAGCTGCTTTGACTCCCTGCCTTGGTGTACCTGCTATGTTGTAAGGGGTGGAGCCTTAGGTATTCACTGGGGTGGGGCAACCCACTTCACTGCTTTGTGGTGCTGTATGTGGGGGAAGGGTGGGAGAGGGAAGAATGCCACTTGCTCAGCTTTTGCCCCATTTCCAGTCACCTCCCCCACTTTCTGTATGCCACTGGTGCTCTTCTAGCTGTTGCCCTGGTGCTGAATCCCAGGGTGGTGGGCTTGCATACGTTCTAGGGCCATGTGGGTCCTTTAAACAGACTGTCCTGAGAGACCAGCAGTTTCTTCCACTGCTCCAATTTCCACCAATTTTTACAGCCAGAAGTTATGAGGCCTTATTTTTCCCAGCATATAACCCTGGAAGCCTGGGCTGCGCAGTCCGGTCTGGGTCTGGAATGACTCACTCCCCAGTTGTCCCTCCCAGTTTTTATCCACCACACATGAATGTGGGGTTCCCTGTCCTACAGGCCACCACTGCTGCTGCCTCTCCACTGCTGCCTTGCCACCACCACACCTCCTCCTCTCCACACTGGTTCCCCATCTCTGCTCCTCCTACCCTTTTGGATAAATATTTCTTTTTTAAATCCTTGGTTGTTGGACTTCCATTCAATTTTGACCTTCCAGTTCAATTTTGTGACAGTTCTGGTTGTATTTTGTTTTGAGGTTAGTTATGTCATTTCTTATGGTTGTGTGAGGCAGTGAAGCATGTATTCCTATGTCTCCATCTTGGCTGGAAGAGTCTGAATGTTTCTTAAGTTGGTATGTTTTTCACAAATCTAGTACAATAATCTAAAAATATATATAGAACCTCAAAAGACCCTAAGTAGCCACAGCAATCTTGAAAAAGAAGAATAAAGTTGGCAGTTTCAAGTAATCTTATATCAAACTATACCGTGACTGAGCAAAGCGGGGCCAGTACCCATAACACCTTGATGCATGACCCAACAATTAGTATTGAAGGAAACAGATTTTTATTTACATGTGTGAAACTTTGGGGGTGCTAGACACACTCCAGTGGAAAGCCCTGTTTTCCCATGAGACCCAGCACTTCCCTTGTTCCCCACTAACTTATAAGCCAAAAACAAACCCAATAGTTTCCCATATCCTTATCTTAAGCCAGTTGTGCAAACAGTTCTCCATCCCTCTGGAAGGTACACTCATGGGTCTCAAAGTAACCATCCTCCTGCAACAGCTCTCTCCTTCAGGATTTGGGGTATGTTGTTCTCGGCCTCCAAATAATAGTCCAGGAGAACATGTTCCATGCTGCACTGAATCATGGTAAAGTCCAGGGAGGCACAAGTCCCAAAAGAGTGGCCTCTCTGTAAGTCCCAAGTCCCCAAAAGTCCCAATGAAGTCTGGGTCTGCAAGGTAGTAGGTCAGCATCTTGCAAGGCAGAGTCCTTGGTGGCTTTGGAGTCAGCTAGAACAGGCATGAACAGAGCAGCTGCATGCCATTCTCTCCCTTACTATACCAGGCCACGTGGTGGAATCCTGACTACAAACAACATAGCGGCTACTTCACTACTGGCTGCATGGCTGAATTCCCTTCCAGCTCACAGCTCCTTCCCCATGGCTTCTCCTCCTCATTCCCATTCTTCACTCTGCCTGCATGGCTCTCTGCCATGGCAGACCAGCTCTACTACAAACTGCCTAGCTGCTTCACCATGGCTCTCTCCTCATGGCTGCCTGCTCTTATTTTAAATCTTGACCTAGAGCTTCTTATGTGACCTCATATCAGCTCCTCCCACAATGTGCTACAATTGCCACTTTCCTATATCTTCTACTGTCTCTTGGCTGCCATCTTTAGTCAGGACAAGAGTTCCTATGACACAGGGGCTCTTCGGAGGGGCATTCACCTCCCCTGTCCATGTCATGAGTCAGGATACATTCTGAAGTCAGGTACACCTTCTGCCCAGGTTGGTAGCACAGCTATTAGCTTGCCTTTTTGTTATGCAAAGTAACTTAAATTGTATCATCCACTTCTCCATCCCCCAACTGAGGTTTGTGGAAGTTTTTCTCCTATTTTCTGCTGACCCCCATTTTGCACCTCGTTATAGTACTACAAGCATATAGTAATCAAAATAGCATGGTACCGGCATAAAAAGAGACACACAGATCAATGGAACAGAATAGAGAACCCAGAAACTCCACCATCTTACTTGCGATTCTCTTCTTGCCCAGCAAATGCACCTCTTCTGGCTCTTCTTCATTCCTCCTTCAGCCATAGTTATTCAATGAACCTCCCTCTTCCTACAGAGGTTTTCTAACCTTCTCTAAATAATTCCAAAATCAACCTCTCCTTCTCCCTCCCCCCTCCCCTTTTTCTGTCTCACTCTCTTTAACATAACCATATTTGGTCCCTGCAAAACATAATTAATTTCCTGATAAACTCTGGACATTCAAGCTGTTTTATTACAGCAAATATTTGTTCTGTATCACAGTAACTGGAGAGCCACAATGTCTGGCTTTTCTATCTCTCAGGCATCAAATGAACCCCAAGGCACCAGTATCCTAGGTCTAGGGTACACAGATGAAGCTTTTCAAACAGTCCCATTAAAGCCCTTTTCTCTAGACTTGAAATGAGGGGACAGCTCCTTAACCCCTCCTCCACAGTAGAAAGGGGTAGGGGCATGGTTGAGGGGAGCACACGGTTAACCAATTTTTCCTAAAACCCTCTTCTAATCTACAGTAAATTCTCTCAACCTCTCAAATCTCTTCCATAGACCAGATGTGGATGGTTACCTTTGGTTACAAAACTGGTCCTTGGCCACCTATTAGCAAGCCCTGCTTTAGTGATCTGGCAACACATGCCCCTCTTTGGCATGTAAGTTAGTTGATCACTATTCTCTTGGGGTTTAAACTGAACCTGAGGCTCTAAGGTCCCTAATAACATCTCTTTATTATAATATATTTGCTCCTTCATTTAATTTTAATGATCAAGTTAAATTGGGAAGGGAAGAGAGGGTATAAGAATGGGTACTAACTAGGCTTTCATTTGTAAGCTGACCTTTCAAAGTTCATCTCTGCTTGCTCTGTAACTTTGGAATTTAGGTTTATTAGTATTAGCCTGAACTGGACAATATTAAAAAGAAAACAACAACCCTGACCTAGTCACTAGTTGCAATTGACCTACTGAAGCTATAAAGAGCTTGAAATAAGCCCTTAACAGATCACTACCAAATTTTGAAATAGTGTAATTTTCTATTATATTTGTCTAAATTAGAGCAACTTTACATTTTAAAATTTGATTAATACTGTATTTAAAAATTTTAGAACCCAGTTATAAAATGTAGAGAATCAGAAGGAAAATAGCATCCTCTTGCGAAGAACTATTGTTGAAATGTTCATTTATTCTTTCAATTAATAGTTAATAGTTAAATATTCTTTCAATTAAATAGTCTCAGTTAGCCTTTCAATTTTTATTATTATGCACATTTTTATTTATGCTTATATGTAAATGTATACATATATACATGTATATGGTTTACACATGTGTTTTCACTTAATACTGTATATCAAACATCTATTTATATAGATAAGCATACATCTATGTCATTATTTTTTATGTCCATAACAGAGTCTTTTGAAAGGATGTTCTAAAATTATTAATTGGCAGTCACTAAGGTTGTTTTTACATTTAGAATATTAAAAACTATATTACTATGAACATCCTTTTATAAACATCTTTGAGTACTTGATTAATTGCTTTCTTACTTTAATTCTTAGAAGCACTGGTCAACAGGTATGTACACTAAGAATTTAGGTCCATGCTATTGAATCTTCCTTCAGCAGGACCATGCCAATCGATATCACCTCTGCAATAAGCTTCTCCATCTCAAAACCACTGGGCATCTTATTTCTTATACTTTGGCTGATGTAATGAGAGACAACCCACAAAACCATGCTATTATTATCACAAATTATATTTATTTTATTATTAACAGGGTTACACTTCTTTACAAATCTTATGACCCATTTTTATTTCTTTATAAATTGTTCAGCCCAGGTTGGTGTGGCTCAGTGGATTGAAGGCAAGTCTGTGAAGCAAAATGTCACTGGTTTGATTCACAGTCAGAGCACATGGCTCGATTGTGGGCCAGGTCCCCAGTTGGGGGTGTGCGAGAAGCACCTGATTAATGTATCTCTTCCATATCGATGTTTCTCTTCCTTTCTTTCTCCCGTCCTTCCCCTCTCTCTAAAAAGAAATAAATAAAATCTTTAAAAAAAGTTGTTCATGACCCAAGGTCATTTTCTTATTGGTTAGTAAGAGTCCTTGTATCTTAAAGACCTTAATCAACTTTTGTTAGAGCTAATTTAAAAAGGATATAATAAGCATTTTTCAAATATATTATCACTTTGATCAGAATGATTTAAGTTTTTCTGTAATCAACTGAGCTCAGTTAGCCATTGACAGGACATTACATAATTCAGCAAAGACAGAGAGACAGGCTGATGACAGATCTTAGAGTAATGATTTTCAACCAGTGTGCTGCAAGAAATTTAAAGCATGCAATACCTGACTATTTAGTCAGGGGCACTGAGCTCTTTTCCCTTAGATTGTCAAGTTAAAAAAAAAACAACAACAACAAAAAAATAAAAACAGCCAACCCAACAATAGCCATCTGGTGTGAATGAATCAAAATTATACCTATTTTTTTGTCTGATAGGCAAAAATTATAATTTTTGCTGTGCCACAGAATTTTAGCAATTAGTTTATACATGACACAAGATGAAAAAGGTTGAAAATTGTTGTCGTAGAGGCAAGAGAAGTAGGTTATTTTTGGGAAAAAAGGAGAAACATTAGTAAACTTCCACTCTAAAGCTTTTATCTTATAAATGAGGAGATGTGAACTCAGGGTTATAAGGTTTACACCTTAGATCACACATTATATAGTTTGTTGTTGCCAGGGCCAGGACTTATGACCCTTGTGTTATCTTCCTTCCATCAACCAGCTGTTCTCAAATTTGGCTGCACATCTAAAACACCTGAGAAGCATTTACAATAACCCATGGGAGGCAACGCATGAGCTACGATCTGTCTTATGTGTCGTGGTGAAAGAATTATAACCCATTTCCCTAAATAAACTCAGGTTTCCTCTTAGCTGTCTTTCTTAGGGATCTTGAAAAGAGTGGGATGGGGTATTGGCCACAAAGGCAAGGCTATGAGAAGATTCTAATTCTCTATCGCCTGTCAAGTCAACTTTCCCATGTATTTCACAAAACGATGTTAAGAGATGGCTCCAAAGAAGGATAAAATGGCCCCCTGAACCCCCCGAGCTGGTTGAGGGTGATCCTTTATGCACCTCTCAACACATCTCAACATCACTACCATCCTGTTTGTCTAAGAAATTCCCTACAGCTCAGCTGGTTGAAGAGGCAGTGAACAGGTTAGCAAGAAAGGGGAATTTCGGTTGCATCAGAGAGTTCAAGAGTCAGGTTGCCAGCAAGAATGCACAGTTGTTAAAGGCCAGGTTAATGATTAAGGTTGGCAAACACCTTCACAAATGAAAAATTCTAGCTAATTGTTTTAGTGGAATTGCTCTTTATCTCTGGGTCTTCATGTCTTAATGAATTTATATATATATATATATATATATCTTCACATGAGGGTTTTTTTTAATTGCTTTTAGGATGACAGGAAGGGAGAAAAAGAAACATCAATGAGAGAGAGAAGCATCAATTGGTTGCCACCCATATGCGACTGGACTGGGGATCGAACCTGCAACCTAGGTATGTGCTCTGACTGGGAATTGAACCCACAATTTTTGGGTTATGGGATGATACTCCTACCAACTAAGTCACACCAGCCAGAATGAAGTTGGTAAATTTTTACATGAAATTATACTCCAAAAAAATGATGGAGAATTAGACATGTTTTAAGCCTCATGTGAGTAGGGTCCTACTGTTTAAATCTCAGCAGGAATTGTCTGGTGCAAAATTGCTTCCTGCATAATATGAATGTCTAGTTCAAAATAGAGAACCTGTTCTAATTAACAAAGAAATTAATATGACAGGAATTAAATCTGTGAAGCATAAAACATCCAAAAATCACAATCTTAATATTTAAAAAAAATCATCCTCACCATATCTCAAAAATTGTCCTCATCATATCTCATAGTTATTTATTTAGTCTAGTTCAAGGACAAATGTAAGAAAATTAAGAGCACCTGTCATGAACTTGCGTTATAACTCCGGAACCCTAAGAGTGCCTCTCTGAGTTTAGATGATAGACATGATGAAAAAGTTTAAAAAGCAAGTTTTAACTCTCTGCCTCCATTCACTTATATTTCCAAAAGTTCTCTTCACTAGTGATCTTCAAAATTGAAGCTCCAACCAACCAGGGCAACACCTCTTGGGATTTTGAAAGCACCCCACTCCATATAACCCTGAAACTATGTGGAAATTAACATTCTAAAGCCATCGTACCCCATCTTCCAACAAGCATTCTGCATCACAGCTCTGTATGTGGTTTACCGACCCCATTCACAAGATATCCTTAGACCTGTGCTCTAACAGACTTAACTTTTCACAAATGCTGAATTCTGATTTATTAAAAGTGCCACCTAGGGAGATCCCAGTTTTGACCACTCAGGAAACTACAGCACTCAAATTCTCTTCCCCATTGCCATTTGGAGCCTCCTAACTTTTATCAAATTTGCTCTATTACCCAACATTTTTCTCTGAATGTGCTCTTACTTCCACACACCCAAAACCCCAGCTCATCCCTTTTTTTTTACCTTCTTGATAGTTGTGTGATTAGACATAAGGACGCAGCATTCCCCTGAGCTTCAGTGCTGTGGCTGGCTGATCATTTTAGCTGCATGTTTGCACAACTTAGTTCACTTTAAAGAAAACCTAGATCTGCAGGGAGATTAATTCAATTGTCTGGTGTGGGGTGCTTTGGTTAGTTGGCATACAGTATGACCTACAGGAGGAGAATGGTGAAAGCACACTTTCCATGGAGCAGGAAAACACATGGGAAGTATATCTTGAGAAGAGGATACTTTGGTCACAAGGGGCAACTTTAGGTCAAGTGTTTCAGATACTACTGCAATCTGTTCTCTATGGTTAAAAATAACATTTAATATTTTTGTTTTTCCTTGCTTTCTAATTAGCAAATATTTCATCTAATTGGTGAAAAAGACCTGATAATGTGTTATATACCCAAGTGATCAAAAATACTACTGGCCACTTCTGTCACAACTGTGACAATCTTTATTTTTAAAAGGCATCATTTTAGGGGGAATAAACAATGATGGAAGGAGACTTGACTTGGGATGGTGAAGTCATAATACAGTATAAAGATGATGTGTGGTGGAATTGTGCACCTAAAACCTGTGTAATTTTGTTAACCAGTCACGCCAATCAATTTAACAAAAAGGAACAAAAGAAAAAAGTATCATGTGCTCATTCTAAGATTATCATAACAGTGAACAATTAGAGTCTGCATAAATGTTCTACAATGGTGCAGTAGCTAATTAAACAAGGTCCATCCACTAGATGGAGTAGTGTGCAACCATTCAATGATCACAGGAGAAAATGCTATAACACAGAAAATGTATATAATACAAAGTCAAATAAAAGTGCAGAACAGCAAGTAACAGGCAATCTCTTAATGTCAGCTCTAAAACAAATATGTAAAATATCACAAGTAGAAAGAAATTGTGACTGATACCTCTTTAACTTCCAAACCTTTCAAAATATTACATGATACTTAGTGTATTTTTCTTTAAGCAATAGAGATCTGAGCAGTTTGCAAAGTGTGTTCACATTGCTGATCTCCATGGGCACTCTGTGCCAGCCAATCCCCTTCATTCCCAGATGGGGCCTGGCTCTGGGCGAATGACCCCTACGTCTGTCTGTAACTAGAAATTTCAAAGAAGTACGAATTCACCAACTATGCCCAAAATTCCCCTGGTGGAAAGGGGGAAGCTCAAAGATGTCTTATGTTTCAAAAGGCTGTGTTTTGAATATACTTTGTTAATAGATTTTACTTTGAAGTGATGCACATAATTTACATAATTTACAATATAATTTAAATATAAAATCAATCTATAAATTTTAAAAGTAAAAGAAAATAAATACATTTTGCTAAATATCTCATTGCTAAAATTACTATAGAGAGAAAAACTACTACAAAGCATCATGAAGCAATGTCTTTCCCTAGGGACAAAACAAACTGTGAAAATAATAAATCACAAACTGTTTTGGGATAATCATATTGTTGGTGGTAGTTTTATAGTGTGTACTTTATATGCAGTGTGGGTTAAAACAAATGAGTAATTACATTTTTATTGTTGAGAACCAAGATTTTCAGCATGGAAGTAAGAAAATAGTAGACTGGTAAGGACAAATTAAAATTGTATAACCCTGAATTTGAATTGGAGTCATCAGTATAAATTCATAATGTATCTTATTTAATCTTTCAATCACATTTGCTTTGTCAATTAAAAGACAGAATAATGACCAATCCAATGATAACATGCATTTTTAATTCCTAGATTTTTATTTTCTAGAAAAACTATATTTTCTGCTGAAAGGAACCAGGGTTTTTAGGAGACCTGGTAAATTCCAGGTCTGCAGTAGAAAATAGATAAGATGAGCATGGAATATCTTATATATCAGAAAGAAAGCTCCCTAAAGAATTCAAGTGTCTACTTGAATTAACTCCCACTGCCCAAGGATGGAAAGATCTGAGCTTTGGTAAGGTTAGCAAGTACCATTTGGAACACGTTAAATGTTTCTGAATACATTAGTTCATAATAATTTTTTTTTAAAAACATTGATCATCTTTGGAGTTAAAGGTATAAACTCATGATTTTGAAAGCTAGTAAATAAAAAGAAAGTATCAAGCATTTATGCCATTGTATCTCAGGGTCGCCAAGGAGTTGATAAGGAGAGGTTCCTCTTTATAAAAGCCTCCCAGTTTAAATGAAAAAGGGACAATAGAATTACATTATTGACATTGTAAATAATGGTCAACATTGACTGATATCATTACACAATGAAAGATAAAACAGTATAATGTACCTCCTTGTACACACTTACCCAACCCTGCCAATAAGGGAATCTAATCTAAAAAGATATATCTAAAACCGATCCAGCCTCTAGATCGAACCTACAATTGTCAGAAAATGTTGAGGCCAGAAGAGCCTATTAGACATATAGCTCAAAGACACAGTGAGCCAAATCCACTTGGTGGGAGACAATAGGACACATAACCTCCTGCCTTCAACAATATGATAACACAACAAAAACACAATTGCAAATAAATGAATAGATCAAGAAAGACTTGAGAGATAAACAAAAAACTATGCTATGACCCTTATTTGAATCTTGACTAAAACAAACAAGTTAAACATAACAGTGAGCAAAAATTAGACATTTGAAAACATTATAGAATTATTGTTAATTCTTTTTAAGGTATGATAATGGTATGAGACTATTTCTTTTTCTAAAAGAAGCCCTTATCTCTTGGAGACTCATGCTTAATTATTTACAAATAAAATTATATTTCTTTAAAATTTGCTTTAAACTATTCCAGCAAGCAGGGTAAATAAGTGGGAGGATGGATGAAACAAGATTGGCATGAATTGATAACCGTTGAAGATGGGTAATGAGGGTTCATTATGCTATTGTTATACTATTCTATTTTTGTTATGTTAGTGATTTTCTTTCATTAAAGAGTTAAACTAGCCTGACGTTTATTAATTCAGACACCTTTTAAAATGAACATCAACATAACGCATACACAGTGTTTACTCATCACCGTACATATAGGAAAGCACCACAGAGTACCTAATATATGTGGGTGTTTATAGATGTCTATTTTAACTTAAAACCCTCTGATATAATTCTTATTTACAATTTTTTATTTTGTAATCATTTTTTATTTTTATGTTTATTTTATTTTTAAGTATATTTTATTGATTATGCTATTACAGTTATCCCATTTTTTCCTCCCTTTTCTCCCCCTCCTCCCTGCATCCCCCACCCTCCAGCATTCCCCAACGCCCTGCTCCCCCCTGCTTAGTTCATGTCCATGGGTCCTACATATAAGTTCTTTGGCTTCTCCATTTTCTATACTATTTTTAACCTCCCCCTGTCTATTTTGTAACTACCATTTATCCTTCTCATACCCTGTACCTTTCCCCCCATTCTCTCCCTCCCTCTCCCCACTGATAACCCTCAATGTGATCTCCATTTCTGGGATTCTGTTCCTGTTATAGTTGTTTGCTTAGTTTTTGTTTACGTTTTTTAGGTTCAGTTGTTAATAGTTGTGAGCTTGTTGTCATTTTACTGTTCATAGTTTTTAATCTTTTTCTATTTCTTAGATAAGTCCCTTTAACCTTTCATATAATAAGGGCTCAGTGATGATGAACTCCTTTAATTTTGCC
Source organism: Mormoops blainvillei (assembly GCA_004026545.1). Classification (NCBI taxonomy): domain Eukaryota; kingdom Metazoa; phylum Chordata; class Mammalia; order Chiroptera; family Mormoopidae; genus Mormoops; species Mormoops blainvillei. The sequence continues at coordinate 42,892 of PVJD01003160.1, forward strand.
TTATCTGAGAAGCACTTTATCTGTCCTTCCATTCTAAATGATAGTTTTGCTGGATAGAGTAATCTTGGATTAGGTCCTTGCCTTTCATGACTTTGAATGCTTCTTTCCAACCCCTTCTTGCCTGTTAGGTTTCTTTTGAGAAATCAGCTGATAGTCTTATGGGAACTCCTTTGTAGGCAACTCTTTTCTTTCCTGTTGCTGCTCTCCTTATCTTTAATCTTGGGTAACATAATGATAATGTGCCTTGGTGTGTTCCTCGTTGGGTTCAAATACTTTGGGACTCTCTGGGTTTCCCGGACTTCCTGGAAGTCTATTCACTTCGCCACAGTGGGGAAGTTTTCCTTCATTATTTGTTCAAGTAAGTTTTCAATTTCTTGCCCTTCCTCTTCTCCTTCTGGCAACCCTGTGATTCAGATGTGGGAGCGCTTAAAGTCCCAGAGGTTCCTAAGCCTCTACTCATTTTTTGAATTCTTGTTCCTTCATTCCGTTCCAGTTGGATGTTTATTTCTTCCTTTTGTTCCAAATTGTTGATCTGAGTCCCAGTTTCCCTTCTCTGTTGGTTCCCTGTATATTTCCCTTTATTTTACTTTGCGTAGCCTTCATTTCTTCCTTTGTTTTGTCACTGAGCTCAGTCAATTCTGTGAGCATCCTGATTACCAGTGTTTTGAACTCTGCATCAGATAGGTTGTCTATCTCCTCATAGTTTAGTTCTTTTTCTGGAGTTTTGATCTGTCTTTCATTTGGGCCATATTTCTTTGTCTCAAAGCACCTATTATGTTATAAGGGGCAAAGGGTGGGGCAATATTCTTCACTGCATTGTGGTGCTGTCTGTGGGGGGAGGGATCAGAGAGGGAACAATGCCGCTTGCTCAGCTCTCACCCCACTTTCCATCATTTCCCTCTCTTCCCACAAGTGGATTTTCCCCTTTCAGGTGCTGATTTGCAAGTGGGTGGGGTTCTAGGATCCTGCGGAGCCTCCCATGGACTCTCCTGTGAGACTGGGAGTTCCTCCAGCCGCTACCAGAGGCGGATATAATGGGGCCCAGGGCCCAAGCATGCACCCTGGGCCCTGACTTCTGAAGGGCCCCACAAAACCCCAACTTTACACTTTTTTCTAATGACACCAAGTTTGGTTTCACGTGTGCAATACACATATTATATTAAAATTTTATTGGGAATAAAACATTAATAGTACATAAATTTTTTATTTATTTAAAAATATGATTAACATGTATCTTTATTTTCCCCATCTCTCTCTTTTTTTTAAGGGGCCTAATATTTTCTTCTGTGCTCAGGGCCTCAGCTGACCTTAATCCACCTCTGTCCCCCACAAATTTTACAGTTAGGGGTTTTGAGTCTTTAGTTTCCCCCGATGAAGCCCTGGGTTTCACAGCCTGTCTTGCTCCCCTGGTGTTCCTCTCAGCTCCTCTGTGCGCCACTGTGGGACCAGCTGCTCCAGGACGCCATCTGCTGCCTCGCCACGCATCCATCCTCTCTGTCCCCATCTCTGACCCTCCTGCCAGTCCAGAGGAATGTTTCTTTAAGCCCTTGGTTGCTGAACTTCCATGCAGTTTGATTTTCTGGCAGTTTCAGTTGTATTTTGTTTTTAAATTGGTTATTATCTTTCTTTTGGTTGTGGGAGGAAGCAAAGCATCTCTGCCTGTGCCTCCATCTTGGCCTTATCCTCTTACTTATATTTTTGAAGGAAGAAATCACTAAATGGCAGATGGGGCCTGCAACCAGACAATTCTGAATCAAGACATTCTACTCCTATAGTTTAATATTCACAAGATAATTCAAGAACAATTCTCAAACTAAACCATGTTATACCACAAGTATGAAAAATAAAATTCGATTATTCCCTATGTCCCAGATGATGAAGTTTAAGCACCACTTTGGACCTACTATGGCCTTCTAATTATTCCCTGAACACATCAAACTCTCCCAAGGCCTCAGAATTTTGACCCATCAGGCCTTCCATAGAAAGCTTACCCATATTTTTCCTTCCATAGAAAGCCTACCCATATTTTTCCATGTAGTGAACTTCCATTCAGCCATAATAATTTAAAACTATCTTCTCTAGGGGAAAACTTCTTTAGTCCCAAGAGAGAGCTAGCCATTCCCCCTTCAATGTTCCCATAGTTCTGTGAGTTGGTATATTCACAGGATAAATATTCACACAATATAATATCCACAGTGTAATAATAATTCTCATTTATAGAATACTTATCAAGCACCTGTCACTGCTTAAAGTGATAAAGATCTTTTTATCTCAATACATATTTTATCTATACTACACTCATTAACTCATCCCAGCAATGCTATCAGTCATCTCTATTTGACAGATAAGGAAACTGAGGCTGTTCCTTAATGGATTGAATTGGTTTTGTGTCTGAATTTTAAATATCGAACAGTGAAGGGAACATAGTATTTGTTCAGTAACTATTTGTTGAATTGGATTGTTTTGGAAGTTTTAATTACTAATTTGAATAATTTAGTTTAAAACATATCAATTTCTCAATTTTTAGATAATGCAATAAAAAAAGTTTGGATTGAATTAATTCTTGTGATTTAGATCCATCTGTTGAAACAGATTTACACTTTGACTTTTCTCAAAAGAAAACAAAAGCAATTATTTGTGCTATGAAGCTCTTTATCTGAACTATTTCCTTGGTTATTTTTGCTGTTGTGAGGCTTTACACACAAGATAAAAAAATTGCTGTCGTTCTTTGGTTGAATAAGGTCATGAAGGTGTTTGACCAGCCTTGGTGTTTCTCAAAATTTCATTAGAAAATCAGTTTTATAAAAACACCTCAAATTGCAAGGTACTAGAAGTGCATGTTGGTTGACCTCAGAATACAGTTTGAACAAATAATGTGTTTTCTATTTCACCCATTTTATTTTTGGAATGTATTCCTTTTTTTAAATGAACTATGACACTGCTGGCAATTGTATCATTTTGTAGAATGTTTTAATATGCATAAATTGGGTGTTTCTATAAGTACATTTCACAAGAGGTTGTTCTATTTATGATAGTGTGAGTACAAGAATATTTTTCTTTTTATCACAGATATATGATACACATTATTTCTACAGTGCTTTTTAATATTCAGTGCATTTTTGTTGTGTTGCTTTAAATGTTGGAATGCCATCAGCCCAGGTCAGTCAAATTCTGCTTTACTGTGAGAGAGAGAAGTTAACGAAAGGGGTTTTGACTCCTATCTCTTATATAATGCCTCCATTTCATCTTAGCCTTACATTGTAAATGCCTTTCTCTAAACCATGCCTCTCTCCTCATTCTAACCTTCTTTCATCCTGTCACCATAAAATTGTCAGCAATTCTCAAACTATATATCTGGGGCTTAATTTGTTTTATATAGCAGAACTTCAAACCTATGTGGGTGAGACAAACATAAAAGTTGATTCACACATGCCCAGGCAAGCAAATTCTGGTGCCCAAATCTTTCTGTTCCTGTCATTTGATCCTTGCTTTCTTTCCTAATGGTGTTCTTAAATACCCTTACCCTTTGGTAGCAAAGATGGTAATGGAGGACCATGAAAGTTTTCTTCAGAACTTAAATCCCTAAAAGAAAAAGATCTTTTTATCTCAATACACATGCCTAGAAAATATACCACCTGAATCAGTTTCTGTGATCTGGAAAACTAATTTGCTGATTGTCCAGACCCAGGTTACATATCCAATCCTGGGGCTGATGATGGCAAGATGTCAGCACTGCCTGAAAGACACACACTGACAGTGGGGATGGGTTGGTTTTCCAAAGAGAAATAGAAGAGTTGCCACTAAAAAGGCAATGTGTCTAAGCAAGAACTAGCAAATATAACCTATACAAGATGTAACAGTTCTTGAGACAACTGTAAAGTAATACAAAAGCAATATAGATTCAGATTACTTGGGAAATTTACAGTGCAGTTTTACCAGTCAATTAACTCATTTTGAACCTCAGTCTCCTTCTCTGTAAAATGTGAAAATATAACAATGGCTATTTTATCAAGTTCAAATGCACATACCACATTACTTGCCAAAAGGTAGGCACTCCTCAAAAGCTAGTTTTCTTCAGAACTAAGGATCACTTCTTCTCATACAGAAATTCACCCTCCACTACTCCTATCTTTTCCTCTGTACCTGCTAAAATCTTGTTGGTATTAGAATTCATTATACAACTTAGTACTTAATTGCACACAGACAGTACAGCCTTCATAAGATGGATGTACAAATGCCTTGTCTTATCAACTAATTTTCAAGCTTCCTAAAGGATTGAGATCATTCCTTTGTGCCCTGCTCCAGCACCCAGCCCAGGGCTGGTCACTCAACACGGAGTGTGAGAGATGCTACATTTCTAAATTGACTTGTAGCATCGAGAAGCATTTTGAGAATAATGAGTTACACATATGGAAGAATACACAGGCAGAAGAGGGAATAAATACTGAAATAATCAAGTGAGGAAAGCAAAGCCTAAAAAATAAGAGAGTCTGTATGTATTTATTTATTTACTTGGGGAGTGGAGTGAAACTTAGTAGGTAGGAAAACAGAGGGTTTGTGTTACCCTGCTGAAACTGTAAGGATGATCTGAATGTCTTTAGAAGATCCCTTCTAAAATCCATAATTCATACAGATTTTTACATATGCAGTAGGATTACTTGAATTTAGAAAAAAATAGAATTTAATATGGATACTTAAGTTAATAATCAATTAGTAGGTAAAATAGACATAAAGAGGTTAGATTTTGGAGACAAACCTACATTTGAGTCCATCCACCACTTAGAATCTGCATGGATTTAAGCAAATTACCTAACCTTATTAGATCTTATGAAATTTGTAGTGAGGAACCTTCTGGGAATGTGATTTAAGTAAGACAGTGCAGGTAAAGGGTTTCGTTTCACATCGTTGGGAAAACAACAAACATTAGCAAAGATAAGATCTATTTTTATGTTATTCAGGGAATCTATAAGAAATAAATGGAATTAGGTTTAGGTTAGGAAAGTTTAACACCAAAGCATTGCAGCTGTCTCCTTCCCCTTGTGGAAAGTGGACACTGTACGTAAATGAGCATTTGCTTAATATTCAGCTGGTTGAGTCCAGTGCTGACTCTTGTTTCATTTTTCAATCCTATTTCCTCTGGTTTCATTATCTGTAGAGTGAAAATTAGGCAGTGGTAGGGACCAACCAAGTTTGTCTGGTTTTCTCAGAACCCAACCACATTTTTTCTGTGTCTCCACATTTTGGCTCAGCTTTACTCAGGATCTTAATTATGGCTTAAAATTGAAAAAAGAGATTCAGTTGCTGATACTCTCTCTGTAGAGATATTAGATTATTACTTTACCAATTCTACCAGATTTGAAGGACATCATGTAGTTATTGCCAAAAAAAATGTTCCTACCTTGGACACATAGTCATATAGAGAGATGAATGAGAAAATCATTCATATGTCACCAAGGTGCTGAATATTTTCTCAGCTACAGTGGGTGGGAGGAGCAGAGACACAATCTAAAATTTTCAGTCTGCCTATTGATTGGCCTAGAGCTTTCCTTTAAAATCTTCTGAGTATACTCTTTAAAACGGAGACATAAAACCAAATGTATATTGTAATATGAATGGTTTAGCTCTGTCAGTTGCAAAGGAAATTTCCAGGTATTTTGCAGGGCAAAGGTGGCTGCACAGACAGGATTTTTATAGTACTCTATAATATTTTTTCACCCTGAATAGTTTAACCTCAATTAAACCATCATAATGTCAATCTATTATAATCAGTTAATTTTCTGAATAGGAAAAATGACTTCGTATAACCAGTAATTAACAACCTAAAAGCATCATCCTAATGGGTAGCTCAACTCTCTTTCTCTACATATGCCAACTCAGAGGTTTCATTTAGACAAACTGGTACACTTATTCCTTGAAAATGACATATCCAAGCCTACCATTGTTCTTTTATTTTTCTTGCCTCGAGTTTCTTTTTTATTTCTTGTTGTAACTGATTCTCAAATGTTCTTGCAAGTTGTGTCTCTCATGCACACCCCTAAGCTCCTCTACATCTAGAAGTTAACTCTTGATCACTGGTGCTCAACCAACTTTCTGTGTTTAAAAGTTGCTTTTCTGCCCAGGCTGATGTGGTTCAGTGGATTGAGTGCCTGATTGCAAACCAAAGGTTGTCGGTTTGATTACCAGTCTAGGGCACGTGCCTGGGTTGCAGGCCAGGTCCCCAGTGGGGTGTGTGTGAGAGGCAACCACACGTTGATGTTTCTCTCTTTCTCTTTCTCCTTTCCTTCCTCTCTCTAAAAATAAATAAATGCAATCTTTAAAAGTTGCTTTTCCTCTACTACACTGAAAAACCTTTGAAGGAAGAGGTTATACCTTCTATTTTGTACTTTTAAGTTTTTTTTCATGTAAATGTTGATGACTTCTCTGTTAATATAACATGCTTTTCTGAGTATTGGATGGGAACTGAGGAAGAAAAATTAACGAGCATCATTTATGCCACTGAAATATTATAGTCTAATAGGTAAAGATGTACATATCAACAATTGAATTTAGTAAAATACTGCAGGAGTCCTTGAGCATACATTGAGATTTTTAGGACCTCTTTAAATAATTGGTGAACAGCTCTAACAGAGGTTAATTTTTATGAGGGTCTTGTTTTCAGCTAAAGCAGAAAAAGAGAGCACAATGCTGGTTCAATGATTCAAATAGAAAAAGTAAGTTACATGGCCATAAGTAGTAGTAGCAAGAGAAGTGAAGGCAATGCTGATGCTGATGTGGTGATAATGATGGTATTAATAGAAATGGCTTATAAGACCCTTTAATCTGAGACCCTACAGAGGAACTGCAAGTGGAAACTGAAGAAAATGTATTGACAAAGTGCTTTTGTTTGTTTTGTTTTGTTTTTTGGCAAGGATTGAGAAAGAATCACATATTGACAAGTATGATCGAATAAATTTATTTCGAGTAATCATAGACCTGATGTGGTAAAGAGAAGCGAGTGCCTTTTTTTTTTTTAACCTGATGAAAGCAATTCTTTGAAAGATGAGTTTATTCATGGGAGTAGATTGGAATGGGTAGAGACAAGGTAGAATTCTTATTTTCAAGAGATGATGCAAAATTTTCAAATATTTTGATGTTTGGAAATTTGTTGAAAGTATCCTGATGTTCACATTTTCACCTGAGTATTTGGAAATTTAATTTTTTTTAGATTTCTTAAAACTCATTTGTCTTTGTGTTAAAGGTTTCCATGCTTATTGTTAACTATATAAGGTCTGTCCAGAAAAAGTCCAGCCATTGTTAATACATCAAGAATAGTTTGTACGACATCAGTGTAACCTGGCAGCCAAGGAGACTATACTGGAATGTGCATGCATGAACAACGATGACTTCACTGTACTAGTCAGTGGAGGCAGTAGACTCCACTGAGTGAGCATATGTACCACGTAGCTGTGTCACTCAAAATAACTGAGCAGAGCAACGAATCTGCATCAAATTTTGCATGAAGCTTGAACATTCCTCTATGGAAACTATTTGGATGATTCAGAAAGTCACAGCAATGGGCAACTGGTGATTGGCAGCTTCACCAAAACATCACACCTGCTAAGGCATCACGTCTCCTGCAGAGTCTTTTTGAGAAGCATCAAATCACTCAGGTGACTCAGCCCCCTGATAGCCTAGGTTTGTCACCCTGACACTTCTGGCTTTTACCAAAACTAAAATCATCTTTGAAAGGGAAGAGATTTCAGACCATCATTGATGAGATTCAGGAAACTATGACGGGGCAGCTCATGGTGATTGGGAGAACTGTGTGAGGTCCCAAGGTGCCTACTTTGAAGGGGACTGAGGTGTCATTGCCTTGTGTACAATGTTTCTTGTATCTTGTATCTTCTTTACTAAATGTCTCTGTTTTTCATATTACCTGACTTGATACCTTCTGGACAGAACTTGCGCTTGCTTGTTTTCAACTGTTTCTGAACTGTAACAAAAGATTTTACTGTCTTCTATTTTTCTTAAAATTTTCCCTCAGTATATATGTGGACAAATGTATATTCTGCAATCTTTCCTATGTTTATTCATCATAATCCATATTGTTTGCACTTGCCATAAAAGCCTTGCCTTATTCTTAACTACAAGGTCTGAATCATTCAGCCAGTCTTACTGACAAGGAATAAATCTTTGCCAATATTCCACAAGTACCTTTCCTTTCCAGTGTGCTAATCCATTGCTTCCTTGTTTTGTCATTTTTCTATTCAGTGTCAATGATTCCTGACAATGCCAAACTTGAGCTAAGTCTGAATCCATGCTTTAGCAGTGATGTATAATTTGTGGCTTTAATCCAGACCAAAAAACCAGAAAACAAAAAAAAAACACAAAATAAAACAAAACGAACAAACAAAAAGAAAAACCAGCCCTCTCCCTTGGTTTCATGTACACAGAGTTCAATTATTGGCCTGAATCTGAGGGTATTTAATTTAATACATACTTTATTTTATAAATATATTGATTATATTTCTTTGGTGCTAAATTTACTTAATGCCACACACACACACACACACACACACACACACACACACGGACAAAACATTTTGTCTTCCATGTCCACATGGAAACAACTAAGTAATTTTTGTTGTTATTTCATTATATTTTAATCTCCACCAGAACTACTGTTACTTAAATAATAATACTGCAAATATGCAAGACTTTGGGTCAAACACCTCTGTTTCATTAATTTTAATTTGTTTGGTTTTAAAAAAGACTATCTTGAGCAGTGGGGAGGACACATGGTTTAGATTCAAAGAGACCTGAGTTCAAATTCTAACTCAGCTTTGTATTAACTAATGATTTTTCAGAATTTAGTTTCCATTATACTTTAGTTTTCTTATCTGTAAAAAAAGAAACAGGAAACAGTTTATTGTTGTGGCAGGGTTTTAATGAGAAGATTATAATATGACGAAAGTATCTAGTGTGTTTCCTGAGACATGCTAGTTCAAAATAAATGATTGCATCATTTTCAATATTAATATTTTGAAAGAGATTATATCTGTTGATAGTGCTACCATTTTTCATCTTTTTTAAGAAAGCCTCACTTTTTTGAGGTTTGTTTTGCTACAAGGACTAAGAAAGAAAGAATTTAGGTGACATCATTGGTTGAATATTTGTGGGTAATAGCTGTATGAAAATTACTATGTATTGCTTTTTTAAAAAATTTACATTTGAAAAATTGGCAATTCCAGTCAATAAAATTCAGTATGTTTCCAATTGCATAGCAAGTATGGGACATTTGATTAGAGGATTTTTTTAAAGTGGTACAACTAATCTGCTGCTATTAATGTCAACAGCTTATTATTAGTGCAACTAATATTGGAAGTATCTTGATATCTATTCATGTTATCACTGGTCTTCCTTTCAAAAAATATTTGGTTCATGATAGAGACCTAGAGAAAGAAATTGTGTATATCCATTATGCATTTAAACATGAATCAGTTCCCTTGCTCTCTGCATTATCGGACACATACAGCAATCCCAAACAGCTGTGGTGGCTGATATCTAAGTAGTTTTAACCAGCTGGTTGACTGGCTTCGCTAGTGATTCAAGTGGGCACAACTCAGGCTGACTTCATCTGCTAATTCCTAGACTTCCAGGCCATACAACCATAGTCTACTCTTCCACTGACAAGGGCTCAGGAGGGCAGTATATAGTATCTAACATAATAACTAATAATGAAAAAAAGTTCTTTATATCATCTTTAATGGACTGGCTAACGTGAATTTATTCCAATATACACTGAGTGCTTAGGCTAAGTAAAGACGAGTATGAAACTTGGTACTCTTCTTCATGTCCTTACTGATCTCTTCCAGCTTTAAACAGGTACGGTGAATCAAAGGACACTAAAAACAACATTAAATTTAGGGTCAGACTGCACAGAAAGTAACATTCTGAATGATTTTACCCTGGCTACTAAGTGTACTGTCACTGATCCTTTTTATGTAAAAAATTTAAACATATAGAAATAAAAAGATAGAATCATAAACATCTTGTATCTTTTTACCTCAAATTTAATAGACATTAACGTTTTGCCATAATTTTAACATCTATTTTTGAAGTAATTTCAAGTTATTATTATTCACATATGAGCTATAAGCTCTAAATAATTCAGGGTACATTTTAAAAATTTTAGACAGTTTTATTGGTAAAATATCATTATTAACTTTAACAAAATTAATAATAATTTCTGAATAAAGTGTAATAGCCAGTCCACGTTTAAGTGTCCTCAATTGTCTTTACATGTCTTTTACAGTTGGAGTTTTCAAACCAAGATACTATTTATTTATTTATGTATTTTTTACTTAAACAACAGAAATTTATTTTCCCACAATTCTGAAGGCTACAAGTCCAAAATCAGTTTTTGGTAGGTATGACTTCTTCTAGGGATTCTGACTGAGTGAAGACCAAGATACAATTTAGAACCACACACTACATTTAGTTGTCATGTTTTTTTCAGTCTCTTTTTCGGTTTTTCTTTTACAACATTGGTTTATTGAAGAGACCACTCAATTGTGCTGTAAAATATTGTACATCACAATGAATTTTTCTGATGTTAATTTGTGATATTGCTTAACTTCTACCTCTACACTTTGTGCTTTGTACAAAGGGAAAGTTGGATCTAAGGGTTTACTAAGTTTGAGTTAATCACTTTGGCAAAAGCACTACATAGGTCATGTTTGTGTCACCCAATGTGACTCTTTCTGGTTTCTGGTTGTCCCATAGTTAGCAGTGGACTGGATTAAAATAGCAAAAGCTTGATCTCTCTATTGAAGTTAACTTGTTCTCTTATGTCCAGCAAGTAATCTGTGGAATTATGTAAATACTCACTTTCCCACCTTTCATCTTTTAGCTTTATTATTCAATGGATGACCACTTCCTCAGTCAAAAATTTCATTTTGGTTTACAAAAATGTGTTTTATTAAGGAGTTGGGTTTTTTTAATCGTGATAATATTCAACACTGAGTGGCCCCTAAATCTTCAAGGCTTATATCAGCAACATTTATATCACGCTCCTAAATGTGTCCGAGGTTCAGCTGATCTAGAATGGGATCAGCTGCGTTACAGTGTAATTTGGCCTTTGGGTGGAGTCCAGTCTGTTCCAGGTTTCTTTATTCTTGGCATGAGCTAAGGAGAAACCGTTACTGGGCATGGTCTTTTCCTGCCCAAGTGTAGTAAATCCAAGCAGAAGGACAGGCATTTCCCATGCCTCTTCAAGGCTCAACTCAGATTTGGCACAATGTCCCTTCTGCCCATAATCCATTGAGAAAACGAATCACCTTGCCAACACCAATCAGGGAAGAGGAATGTGCACTCTGTCAACTTTCAAGGGAGACACTACAAAGTTACAATTAATGTTTCACTCTTCCACAGAAGAGAATAATGTGTTGCAAACAATGATCCGAATACCAAAATGGATTTACAATTATTTACCTGCTGTCTATCTTAAGATTATTAATAGATAAACTATACTTATAATATAATTCACTTCAATTTATAATGATATTCCAGTTACAGTTTCAAACACATTTGAGTGAGGTTCTCTCTTCTATCCCCTGTCAAATAATGAGCACCAATGTGCTGTCCAACTTATTTTTGTATCCCTGGTACCCAGTACAATTCTTAGAGCATAGAAGGTTATTTGAAATGAATTATATTTCAGAATAATCCTTGAATTTTGCAAATGTTTATCCAAAGAAATGTATGGCATGTTTTCCCTTTTCTCTACCTGCACATATAATTATCTTTGTTTCCCAGATGGAAAGAATAAGACATTGAGGGGGTAAAAGAATCATGACATACCCAAGGCTAAACAGAAAATAAGAAATGGAGTAGGGAATAGAAGCCAGTGCTTTGGTTCCTTCTCTGTACATCGGACAGCATGCCCAGCACCTTCATTCTCCATCATGCCATTGTTTCCATACACAGGGCAATTGCTACTGAACATTTGGACTATGAATGATAAATTGAGGGCTGTGCTAAGTACTAGATCTTTAAAATCCTGAGAGATGGGGTAGGGGAGGAGAGACAGAGAGAGAAAGAGAAAGCAAACTGTTCACTCTTTTTTAAAACCAGGGAGAAAGGGACAACGAAAATAAAGCAAGAGATCAGGGAGGCTAAAAGAAACTATAATCATAATCAATATTAGAGACAGCCATACTACTCTACATGGATAGAATTAGTTAAACTGTGTTCACAGTAATTTTAAGTAATTTAGAAAGTACATGGAATAAAAGAAGAATGCTAACATATAAAAATGCAAATTTTATGATTGAAAGCAGGTTTACTCTTCATTTGGAAATAAAACCAGCTTGCAAAAATAAAGGCAAAAGATTGGTTGTAGGAAATAAGATTTGCACATCAAATAGGTTATTTTAAATCATAACTATTCCATTACGGACATTCAATTAACTATATCCATAGATTTCAGTAACAAATTACATTTGCATGGCTATAGAACCTGATCTATAAATATGTGCTTATTTGTTAGCTTGCCTTAAAATGAAGTATTTGGTGGTGTGTGGTGGGGGTTCTTTCACCATTCCCTTTGTTTCGGATTATCAAGTCTGTCAATCTGCAGGCTTATTGGATAGAAAAATGATTAATTTGAGTTGATGGCTGGGTTAATAATTTATGCACAATTAATAGCAAAGCTTTTACCATCATCGTGGAATTTCATAGACTACTTATACACCCTAGTGGGAAAAAATGGTCAAAGCACTTTTTTTTTTTCTGAAGAGAAAAGTCAAGCAAACAACAAATAGATATGTAACACTTGAGCACTGTAATGATATTAGAACTCCCCAGAGGGCCTGAAATTGTGTAAGCAAACTGATATTATAAAATTTGACATTAAAAGCCACTTAAACCACACTAATTAGACAAATAATAAAAATCAAGCAACTATTGAACTGCAAGGCCATTACATAGATAATTAAAGGTTAATTAGATGCATGGCTACAAGTTCATCCTACCCTGGGATTTATATTCCTCAGATGTTTTAGATGGATCCATAAGGGAGCTGACATCTAACTTAAATACACTAGAGATTAATCTCTATGAAAAAGAATTCTTTGATACAAAGAGTAAGATTTAGGAAGTGGGACAGGCTTGGGTGTGGGTGGGCAGGTGGAGAAAATAGCAATAATTAATAACAACAATGAAATCTTTGAAGGTTCTTTGCAAATTTGGTCAATACTTAACTTGATCTTAAATTTAAATTTATTTTTTCCCTAGATACATAAATAGAATTTTGAAAGACACAGAAAGCTCCAATGGTGGGAGTGGCTGAGGCAGTCTGGTGGAGTATTGCACTGGAGAGACAAAGGTTGGGGACTGGGTTCTGGACCCAACTCTAGCCCTCTTAAGCTGTATTCCAACAACTTCTGAAAGCTCTTCAGTCCTCAGTTTCTTCTTTAAAAAAGAAGGAATCTGCTCAGCGTTATTTGATCTCCATGCCTCCTCTGTTAATTTAATGTCCGTAACCTAATAATGTTTTTCTTCAGTATTTTCATCGTTATAGAAAATTGCTAATATGCTTATGAAGACTAGATTGGATGTTTAAAAATAAAATGTCAAAACCTTTAAAATTTATTCCACCATTCATTCGATTCAGTGTCATTTTCTGGGAGTTGAACAAGTGCCAGGAAATGTGCTAGGTGCTGGAGATTTGGGGATAAGAGCCAAAGTTCCTGGCATTCACCCCAGGCAGTGGGTGAGGAATCACAGTTGATGAATATGCCCTGATCCAAAGTCCTGGTGAGGCCCCAGCAGAGGCAAGGCCAGGGATGAAGCAGGACCAGAAGAGGGAGGAGCTGTATAGGACTCAGGATTGGATTTGATTTTGACAAATAAAGTTTGAAAAGAACATGTGTGAGTACGTGATTGTAAGGTTAAAGGGGCCACACAAGCAAGGATGCGAAGGAAGAGTAGCTCACAGAGTTGGTTTGTGCTGGGGAATGGCGGAGAAAATTTGAAAAGGCCAGTAAGGCAGTTAACGTGAGCTCCATTTAACAGATGAGAAAACTCTCAGGCTGGTGCTTGACCTGGGATGCAGCCAGATTTTTCCGTCACCAAAGCCTCTGCACATTTACATGCACTGCAATGTCATGAAAGTGTCTACACAGAGGATGAGCTTCATCCATGTTGGGTGATTTACTTAATTAATAAGAAATTATCAGAGGATTGGATATAATTTATATACCTCACAATAGGAAAATAAAATGAAATACTTAAGGATATGGCCATTAAAAAAAGTTGTTTTTAAAATATATTCAATGGCATGAATAAGTGCTTTCTCATAATATAATATTAAACAAAAAATCAGATTACAAAACTGCTGTTATATAACTAATTATTTCGTCTGTGTACGTGTGAATAAATATGAGATTAAATTAAAACATAAAAATGTTAATAGAAGTTTTATCTGTCCGGTGGGGTCATAGGTTGTTCATCTTTACGCATTTCTACATTTTCTATATTTTTATGTTTATTATTTATAGAATGGGAAAATGAACACTACAAAGAAAATATACAGGGAGAAGTGACAGTGACTGAACTGTGGACGATGTTCTCAATCAATTTCATTCCCTGTCTGCACATAAAATCAGGCTATCACCTTTCTCTGCTTTTTATGAAAAAATGAAAAATTTTAAATCCTGGATGAGTATATAATTAAAACTCGCACATGCCTGTCAAAGCAAGGGCACTCCAGTTTCCATTTCTGCTTGGTGCTTGAACCTCGTAGTGCCCACGGGTTTTCTTTCAAAACATTTAAAAGAGAATAAGGGGCCATCCCTCCCTGGTAAGTACAGTGTAGGCAGCAGGTGCTGGGCCAGCCTTCATAATTATACCGGAGGCTGCACTAGGAGTGCAATTGTATGGTAGCAAAATTGTATCTGATGATGATTGCTCAGTGCTAAAGGTCAGAAAATAATAGCTTCTCTGCTAAAAAGCAGCCTGTGTGTGTGGTGTGTGGGAGTGGAGTGTTTGGGGTAGCTGTGGACTAAGCAGGGGAGTATTCCTGCCCAGGTGCAGACTGAGCTGCTGGGCAGGAATACTGCAGGCCAGAAAGCACGCAGCCATTCTAGAAACTATACCAACTCTCTGCCCCGGAGAGCGCGGAGGCCAGCTGAGAGAAGCTCTCTGCTTGTGTGCATGTTTGGTGGTTGGTTAATTTAACATGGATGAGAGAATTGCCCTCAGCAGGCTTCCGCAATTGCCAGCTTCTTGGCTTGTGACTGGCTTTATCTTGTATTACTCAGACATAGGCCCTAACCCCCGGCACAGTCGTTCTTTCCAAACCTGAACCTGGCCTTTAAAGTGAGCTATTCCAATTGTAAAACACCTCTGATATGATCTGTACCAAGAAAAGCAGGACTGTCTTCTCTGCCAGCCCTTGTTTGAATATTGTGTATTTATTTCACCCAGCTTCAGAGTGCATTCACTCTTCTCAGTCTACCCGTCTGCATCTCAGCCTTAGCTTTCCATCAGGTCCCCTCTGAAATATGGTCACATTTCAGATCCCTGACCACTTAGCTACGGAAGGTCCAAAGCAGCAGGTTTGACATGCACCTTGGGGATGAGTAATTTTAACATGTTTCTTAAATTATTGTGATGCCCAACCAGTGCTTATCATCCTCCTTTGCAATATTAACATGGAAGGCAAGTAGAGGCCAGAACCCAAATATACAACTGTTGATATATACCATAGGGACAATGTGGGACAACAAAGAGCAATCTTCCTATCTGTCTGGGCCTCAGTTTTATCATCTGTGAGATGAGTTTTATCATCTGTGCCTGCCTTGCAGTACAGTTTATGAGAAATATTTATGACACAAAGTAGCACAAAGTAGGACTAAACAGAAATGGGTCCTGTCTTCCCTGTCCTCTGGAATATGCTCGAGTACATTTAAGATTTCCACATGCAGCTCAAGTTTTTATTGCACCTGAGGGGTGAGGGCAGGCATCAAAAATATTTGGGATTAATGGGTGAAGCTGTCTTAGCTGAATGCTTTTCAGGTTAAAGACGTGACTCTTACCTCCCATGTCCTATAATAATTTAGCAAAAGTTTATTCAGATTCCTAAAATCCTTTTTAAGATTCTTTTAAATTTTAGTCTGTGTCACCTTGTGGGTTAATTTCTCAAGTTTTCAAGGGGAGTCTTTCCATCAGCACTTAGTAATTAGAAGTTTGGATAGAATAGTTGAGAATCTCTGTGTTAAATGTCCATCCTTATCACTTACTAGATTTTAAGATTGGTCTATTTAACTAGCTTTCTTGGTGAGTCTCAGTTTTCTTCACCTATAAAATGGGGAAAACAGTAAGGAATAACATACCATTTTTGCATCATTTTAAGACCTCTTGGCCTCACCTGTCTTGACCCACCCATCTCTGAGTGCGGTCAGGCAGGCCCAGCTTACAGTGCCTTATCTCCTGCCAGCGGAGTGGGCTGCTCACCTTCCATCCAGAGGCTCCCCTACTGACTGCCATGGCTCCAGTGCTTGGGCCACTGAAATGGCTGTTGGGGGAAATGTTAAGACCATGAGGATAATAGCTGGCCAAGGAGACAAAATCCATGGATGAATTCATCCCACATTTTATCTCCTGGAGAAAGTTCTAAGACACAAGTCAGATATTCTCAAGTGAACTGTACTGTTGATCAAACAAAATCTATATGGCTACCTTGATAAAGCATTTTCATCTTTGGTCTCTCTCTCTCTTTTTTTTTTTTTTCCTCTGTTTCATTTTCTTGAACCCTCACACTTGTCCCTGGAGTTTTACTCTCAATTAAAGTAGTGGCCCATAAGACCCCCCAAAATCTACATTCTGGACAATCTTATACTGACACATAATATTTATATGAGTTGCTGTGAAGATAATATTTATATCTTTGAGCTGATGAGGAGATGAGATAGATAATAGAAATGTGCTATACACCTAATTGAATGAATGTTAAATTGTCATTACCATATGTTCTCATTTCTGTTTCTCAGGTTGCAAGTCATTTGTCATACCCACTGCCTCCTCTAACGCCTCTCCTATACCTCTCTTGCCTGGCCTCACCCTACCATCACTTGTGGTGGTTGTGTTTTTGTGACTTTGGGGAACAAATCTGTGCTTGGTGAGTTAGGGATAAGTATGAGTGCTTTGGGCAAGGGATAAATGGCACTAGTCATCTAAAGTAGTCTCATCTAAAGTGTATTTGCACAAAAAAGTGTAACTCTACAAATAAGAGCCAGCACCTCGCTTATCCACACAAACCAACTTGCTTGGTCAGAGCTGGTAAATACTTGTATTTGAAGAGTTCCAGAGTGATGGTCAGGGTTTAGGAGAGATGGTGCTACATGTGTAGATAGCTTAGATCCACATTATATGGATGGTGGGTGGAGACTTTGGGTATCACAGCCTGTTCATAGGTTTGGGGTTCATAAACTGTCATGGAGTAAGATTCTTCCTTAATTTCCCGATCAGCACGCTGGATGGACAGAATTCTTCCCTGAGGAAAAAGACCAAGACATGCCCACAAACAATAGTTTGGGGATTAAATTCACACTCAGGCTGACATTATGTCCAAATCACCCAGGAGGAGCCTGAAAGTCTCCATGAAGAAACAAAATCAAACAAAATTTCATCATTACTACATCTTCTCAGTAAGAAGCAATGGACACAGGGCAATAAAGGGAAGTCATTTCCCCACTCAAGGCTGAGGACTATAAGAATTTACTGAAAGAAGACTACCTCTCTCAACAGAAAGTGCTTGTTCACTGCATACTTCCAGTGCCTGGCAGAGTTTTTGGCTCATTAACTGCTCTCTGGGAATTTGTTGACGACTAGAATGAGGTGATAAAATTAGAGGCTTACATAGCCAGTAAACTCAGAGAGAAAACAGATGAAGACAACACTAAGAAATATCCATAGGGTACTTTTATGTGAATAGGCTGGAGTTTAGGTTTTGGGTTTTTGTTTTATTTATTTATTTATTATGTTTAATATCATCAAGTGCAAGATTTGAGGCTCATGGATGGGCAGGTTTGTAAAGGCAGACATGATTCACACCTACATCCAGCCCATCCAAACCCAAGATTCCTCTTGTCATACAAGCACATAGACACACACATATCTTCTCCTTCCAGTTAAAAATAGTTTCTTTCCCCAACTATACCCATTAACCAAAATAGGAATGGTAATTTTCTTTCCCTCTTGTTATCTTCTGCTTCTAGCATAAACAACTGGGAACCCCCTGATCTACTTTTCCCAAGGGATATTTTATCTCTTCTGTAAGAGCCAGTGAAAACTGTTCTTCATTTGACCCATCTTAAGGGTCCTATATTTTGAAGAAAAGACAAAATTTGCATGAATTAATTTCCTAAGAAGAAGGTTTTGAATTTAATACCTCATGACCCAGAATAGCACCACCACAACCTTCATCATTCTGATGTCTTCATCAGCTTGTGTATCCTGCCAGGCCCAGCTCAGGGCTCATGTGGCACTTCGCATTTGAGGACCACTTCCTTGGATGTCCTGGGCCAGGACACACAGCATCCATGACCATTTTCAGGATTTGTAAACTATGGCCCCACCTTTCCAGCAAATTGCCCTTATCTAGTTCTTTATTCAGACTAAGTCTTCATTACCTGAAAACAGATCTATCCTTCCCAGCCATAACACATAGATAAGAGAGTCCAGAGTTAATCTCTTCAACTCTTTCACCCAGTTCCCCAGGTGAGTACTGGAAATATTGAAGGAAACACTTTGTAAAGTATGATTGTCTAACCACTATGCCATACACCTAGAACCAATACACAATAATATTGAAAGTAAACTATATTTGAAAAATAGAGATAGAAAATGCAAAAATATGCTCTTCACTGAGGAAAAATATAAAAGAAGAGAGTCCCAGTTTAAACATCAAGAACTCCTCTGAAACAGGACAGAATTTATAGGGAGTGACATGCCCCCTGAGGATAAGTGGAGAGGAAAACTATGCGGGAGAGGCTAGCCTTCCCTCTATGCTAAAGATGTGGGGTCTTAGGATGTGATTACGTATGCAGAAGATTTTTTTGTTTTTGTTTTTTTTACCTCTAGTGGCAGCTGGTATTGCACCTGTCATCTCCTCTTCCAGACCACCACTCCCACTCACTACACCCTACATTTATTCCAATGCATGAGTTGATAGATGGGATCTTTCAATATAAGAAATGGGAAACCAAAAATGTAACAGGTGACTCCCAAAATATTGTTAAATCCTGACCTAGTACATGGCAGGCAAATTGTTTACAGGGGAAGCAGATACTAAAATCCTAGCAGCATTAGAGCACCAGGTAGCTGAAGAAAGAATTTACGTATAGCAAGTGTGGTGATAAAGAGAAGTTAGGAATGGACTGAGAAGAACTTTGCTAACTCTGCAATGTTGCTAAGGGCCAGTCTGAGTTCTAATCAGCAGTCTCATAAAAGTGCAGTCATAAAATAGAAACAAAGACAGCTGGCCCTTCAAGTATATCCTGTTTTATTATTTAAGGGCTTATTAAGTGCATAGATCATGGAATCTGTGTCTTGTTTGTCCAGTAAGACTTCAATCAGTATATCAAGATACAACATTAAGGTTAAGGACTGGAAGTTTTATTGAATACTAAATATCCTTTATAGTGGGATACCTCTATAAAATCAACCCTCCTTCCCAAATGGTTATGTTAACATTTGTGAGAAAGTGAATGAAATCTGAATGAATGAAACCTCATTTATGACAAATAGCAACTTCAAAATAGACAGCCCACCGACCTGCCAGACAACTTGCATTTAAGTAAAAAGAAGACACTCTGGGTTATAATAGGCTAGAGTTAGATATGAAGAGTGGACATTCAAGCTTTGACAAATAATTAGATCTCTTTCTCTCTCTCTGTTTTTGACTCTGCTCCTCATTTACCACTTCATTCCTAAACATGTCCATCCATCATACTCTGAGTTCTTCTACCTCTCTCCTCAAACGTGAATTGTGATTTCATGACTAGAAAGAATTTCTTGGGTCTTGACTATTGGTGGTGGATTGCACTTATCGTTGACACTGTTAGCTTTCAGTCACCCTAGAGTAGTTGGTCACCTCAGCTAATCTAACTCAGGCCTCTGAAACTAACCATGGCAGTGATTCCCTTGGTTAGAACTCCACTGGGCTTGCTACTGTTGCGGTGGGTCTTAAGTAAGGATTCTCCATGCTTGGACTAAGACTTCCTATCTATTATGACTCATTCCATGAACTTACTATTATGACATTAAGTTGATTCCACAGCAAGGATACACATTCCAGGAAGAGCAAAACTGTGTTTTGATCCAAGATTTTCCAACAACTTGCTTCAATATGGCTATTTCACTGGACTGAGCCTCAACTATTGAATCAGAGTCCTAACTACCTTACAGTGCTGCTTACTGAAGAATAACCAAACAAAAAAGTAAGCAGTGGAGGTGGCATGACATAAATAATAGTTGGTAAAGGGTAATACAATTTTAAGTATAAGATAAATTTAGTAAGATGTTGAAGGAGTAAGTGAAGCTACACTAACCTCCTCCAAGGACCAATCTGGAATTACAACTAAATTGTAGAGAAATCAGCCTGAATAACCAACTGAATGTTAGCTTGAGGGAAGCCTTACAACGAAGGACAGACAGAAGAAACCACAAAAAGACCAGTAGGGAGTGTGGAGTTGGTGCAAGAGGACTGCCTGGGCTCCCACAGGGGGCAGCTGAAGTTCTGGAGGGATATTTCAGCAGCCAGGGTTTTCTGCCTAAGAAGGGTGGGGACTGAACCCCAAGTTAGGCTCCCCAGCCTACAATACCAGAGCCAGAAAGGAATCCAGAAAACATCTAGCTGTGAAAAGCAGCAGGGTTTCTGTCTTTCAGAGAGAGAGACAACTGGAGACACAGAGAGAGACTTCTCTTTTAATTTTTTTTTTTACCAGAGAGCCTCTTAAAGCTGGGGTACAGCCACAGATTGGCCCAGTACCAGTCAATGACATGGTAGGAACTGGGCTGAATAGCAAGAGGTGAGTGACTGAGAAGCTAGTCAAGCTTCATCTATATTTACAGCTGCTCCCCATTTTTTGCATTACTGCGTGAGTTCCATCTCCTCTCAGATCAACAGTGGCATTAGATTTTTACAGGAGCACGGACCCTCCTGTGAACTGCACATGGGAGGGATCTAGGATGCATACTCCTTATGAGAATCTAATGCCTGATGATTCGAGGTAGAGCTGAGGTGGTGATGCTAGCACTGGGTAGCAGCTGCAAATACAGATAATCATTAGCAGAGAGGTGTGACTGCACAGAGACCATAATAAATCAATTGCTTGTAGACTAATATCAAAACCTCATCTGTGAGTGGCATGTGACAATTAAGCCGCATCCGGTGGTAGGCTATGAAGTCATCTAGCCCACCAGTCCACGAAAAAATCACCTTTCATGAAACCAGTCCCTGGTGCCAAAAAGGTTAGGGACTGTGATCTTAAAAGATAAACACACACACAAAAAATTTGTTTGCAGTCACTTATACTGCACTCTGGCAAAGGGAGGGAAGAGTGGAATAGAGATGCCTGAGGAGAGTCTGGGGTTGGAGAGAAAGCTGAAGAAACAGCCACCAGGATCTCTAGTGCTGATTCATTCCCTATACTGCAGAAGCCATATTTCTGAAAAGAGCATTCCTCTCCAAGTGGCATTAGCCTCAGGAGAAGCAATGGCATCAGCCTGAGTGAAGCAATAACCCAGCCTGCAGGAATTGCTTTACCTAACCCTGTGGTGCTTAAGCTGGGCTGCTTATTACAACTTGAGGCTATATCACTGATCAGTTTAACAACTAAGGTAAAATATACAAAGATGCAGCCAAAAGGGAAAGACAAAGAAACAGATTTCAAATGAAAGAACAAAATAAATCTCCAGAAGAAAAATTAGATGAAATGGAGGCAAGCAATTTATTGGATAACAACTTTAGAGTACTGATTATAAGGATAATCAACAGCATGAAAAAAGACAGAGAAACCATAAAAAATGACCAGTCAGGAATAAAGAATGCAATATCTGAAATAAATAATACACTGGAAGGAATAAACAGTAGGGTAGATGAAGCAGAGGATCAAATCAGTGATTTGGAAGACAAAGTAGAAAAATAATAAACCAAACAGAGAAGCAATAAGAAAAAAAAAAGAATTAAGAAAAAAATGAGGAGTGCTTAAGAAACATTTTGGACAACATGAAGCATAACAACATCTGCATCATGGGAATTCCAGAAGGAAAAGGGAGTAAGCAAGGGGTCAAGAACCTATTTGAAGAAATAATGACTGAAAACTTCCCTAATCTGGTGAAGGGAAAAGACACAAAAATCCAGGAAGCTCAGAGACTCCCAAACAGGTTGGATCCAAGGAAGTCTATGCCAAGATACATTATAATTAAAATGACAAGACTTAAAGACAAGGAGAGAATCTTAAAAGCCCCAAAAGAAAAGCAGGTCTTTACCTACAACGGACCACCAAATACACTGTCATCTGATTTACCAACAGAAACATTTCAGGCTGGAAGGGAGTAGCATGAAATATTCAAGATGATAAAAAGAAGAACATAAAACCAAGGCTACTTTTCTCAACGAGGCTATCATTTATAAAATAGAAGGAGAAATAAGGAGTTTCAAAGAGAAGAAAAAGCTAAAGGACTTTGTTAACACCAACCAGTACTGGGGTTGCTTGAAAAAGAAAGGAAGGAAGGAAGGAAGGAAGGAAGGAAGGAAGGAAGGAAGGAAGGAAGGAAGGAAGGAAGGAAGGAAGAAAGAAAGAGAAAATGGTCTAACAATAAAATGGCACTAAGTATATATCTGTCAATAAGCACCTTAAATGTAAATGGCTCAAATGCCCCAACCTAAAGACATAAGATAGCTGGCTGAATGGATAAAAAAACAAGACTCATACATATGCTCCTAGAGACCCATCTCAGATCAAAAGATACACACAGATTAAAAGTAAAGGGATGGAAAAAGACATTTCATGTAAATGAAAAGGAAAAAAAGCTGGGGTAGCAATACTGATAACTGACAAAATAGACTTTAAAACAAAGGATACAATAAGAGGCAAAGAGGGACACTACATAGTGATAAAGAGAACAATCCAATAAGAGGATATAACCCTAATAAACATTTACACACCCCACATAGGAGCACCTAAATATGTGAAGCAAATCTTGATGCATGCACATAAATGGAGAGATTGACAGTAATATAGTCATAGTCAGAGATTTTAACACCCCATTGACTTCAATGGATAGATCTTCCAGACCGAAAATCTACAAGGAGACAGTGGCCTTGAATGAAAAACTAGATCAAATAAATGTAATTGATATCTTCAGAGTATTTTATTCCAAAGCAGCAGAATATATAGATATACATTTCAAGTGCACATGGAATGATTTCTAGGACAGACCACATATTGGGACACAAAACAAGTCTTGATAAATTTAAGAAGACTGAAATCATATCAAGCATTTTCTCAGAGTACAATGCTATGAAATTAGATATCAATCACAGAAGAACCCTGAAAAACAAGCGAAGACATGGAAGTTAAATAACATGTTATTAAACAATGAATAGGTCAATAATGAGATCAAGGAAGAAATCAAAAGATACCTTGAAACAAAGGAAAATGAGGGTACAACAATCAAAACCATGTGGGACACTGGGAAAAAGAACAAAAATAAAAAAACAAAGGAGGAAGAGGAAGAAGAAGAAGCCCAAATAAACAATCTAACTTAACACTGAAAGAAAATTGAAAAACAACAACAAACAAAGCCCAAAATGAGTAATAAGAAGGAAATAATAAAGACCAAAGCAGAAATAAATGAAATAGTCTAAAAAAGAAAAAAAGAAACAAAAGATGAATGAATCCAAGAGCTGGATCTTTGAAATGATTAACAAGATGGACAAACCTTTAACCAGGTTCATCAGGAAAAAAAGAGAAAGGACCCAAATAAATAAAATCAGAAATAAATGGGGAGAAATAACAACTGACACCAAAGAAATAAAAAGGATTGAAAGAATATATTATGAACAATTATATGTCAATGCACTGGACAACCTGGATGAAATGGATAAATTCCTAGAAATATACAAACTTCCAAACCTAAACCAGGAAGAATCAGAGAATCTAAATTTCACCTAATGAAACTAAAGCAGTAATCAAAAAACTCCAAACAAACAAAAGCTCTGGACTGATGGCTTCACAGGTAAGTTTTACCAAATATTCTGAGGAGAACTAACACCTCTCCTTCTCAAACTACTTCATAAAATTTAAGAGGAGGAACGGCGACTAAACTCATTCTATGAGGCCAGCATTATCCTAATTCTAAAACCTGGTAAAGACACTGTAAAGAAAGAAAATTGTAAGACGATATCCCTGATGAATATAGACATTAAAATCCTCAACAAAATATTAGCACCGAATACATCAGTGCATCGAAATGATCACACACCACATTCGAGTGGGATTTATTCTGGGAATGTAAAGTTGGTACAACATTTGCAAATCAATAAATGGGATTCACCACAGAAACAAAATGAGCCCTGGCTGGTGTAGTTCAGTGGAGTGAGCATCAGCCTGTGAACCCAAGGGTCGCCGGTTTAATTTCCCAGTCAGGACACATGCCTGGGTTGCAGGTCAAGTCCCCAGTAGGGGATGCATGAGAGGCAACCACACATTGATGTTTCTCTCCCTCTCTTTCTCCCTCCCTTCCCCTCTGTCTAAAAATAAAATAAATAAAATCTTTATTAAAAAAACAACAACACAGAATGAAAGATAAAAACCACATAACCATATCAATAGATGGAGAAAAAGCATTTGATAAAATCCAGCACCCATTTATGACAAAAACTGTCAGAAAAGTGGGATTAAAGGGAACATACCTAAACATAGTAAAGGCCATATATGACAAACCCACTGCCAGCATCATACTCAACAGGCAAAAATTACAAGTGCTCCCCTAAAAATCGTGAATGAGACAGGAATGTCCTCTTTCACCTCTCTTATTCAACACAGTACTGGAAGCCCTGGCCACAGCAGCCAGACAAGAAGTAGAAATAAAAGGCAACTAATTTGGAAAGTAAGAAGTAAAACTGTCATTATTTGCAGATGACATAATACTGTACATAGAGAACCCCAAAGATTCCTACCAAGAAACTACTAGAACTGATAAATGAATTCAACAAAGTAGCAGGATACAAAATCAATATCCAGAAATCAGTTTCATTTTCATATGTCAATGTTGAACTAACAGAAAGAGAAATTAAGAAAACAATCCCATTCACAATCGCCACAAAAGGAATAAAATACCTAGGAATAACCTAACCAAGGATGTGAAAGGACTGTATTTGGAAAATCATAATACACTGAAGAAAGAAATAGAACAAAATACAGTAAGTGGAAGTGCATGCCTTGTTCATGGATAGAAAGAATTAACATCACTAAAATGTCAACAATACACAAAGCAACCTATAGATTCAATGCAATTCCTATCAAGATTCCAAATGACATACTTCACAGAACTAGAACAAATATTTCAAAAATTTATGTATATGGCACCACAAAAGCATCCACATAACAACAGGGATCCTGAGAAAGAAAAACAAGTTGGGCAAATCAAACCACTTAATATCAAACTATACTGTAAGACCATAGTATCAAAAACAGCATTGCACTGGCATAAAAACAGACACACAGATCAATGGAACAGAATAGAGAGACTAGAAATAAACCCATGCCTTTACAACCAATTAATATTTGACAGAGAAAGCAAGTACATGCAATGGGCAAAAGACAGTCTATTTGATAAGAGGTGTTGGAAAACTGGACAGATACATGCAGAAAAATGAGACTAGACCACCCTCTTACACCACACTCAAGAATAAATTCAAAATGGGTCGAAGACTTAAATACTAGTCCCCAATCCTTAAAAATAATAGAAGAAACAGAGCAAAATCTTGGACATTCCTCATAGCAATATTTTTATTGGGTGTATCTCCCCAGCCAAGGGAAACAAAAGGAAAGATAAACAAATGGGACTACATCCAACTTAAAAAGTTTTGCACAGCAAAGGAATCATCAACAAAATAAAAAGACAACCCTGAATACGGTAGAACATATTCACTGATACATCTGATAAGGGGTTAATATCCAAAATTTATAAAGAACATACAAAACTCAACACCAAAAAAACCCCAAACAAACCTATTTAAAAAAATAGGCAAAGAAAATGAACAGACACTTCCCCAAAGAGGACATACCATGTCGAATAGACATATGAAAAGATGCTCAATGTAACTAATCATCAGAGAAATGAAAATTAAAACCACAATGAGATATCATCACACACTTGTCAGAATCACTATCATCAATAAATCAACAATCATCACATGCTAATGAGAATGTGGAGAAATTGGAACTCTTTTGCACTGTTGGTAGGAATGCAGATTGGTGCAGCCACTGTGGAAAACAGTATGGATATACCTCAAAAAATTAAAAATGGCTCTGCCTTTGGTCCAGTGATCCTACTTCTGGAAATATATCTGAAAGACCCCAAAACACTAATTCAGAAGAACATAAGCACCCCTATTGCAGCATTATTTACAATTTCCAAGATATGGAAGCAGCCCTAGTGTCTATCAGTAAATGAGTGGATTAAATAGCTATGGGGTTTTTACATGATGAACTACTACTTGGCCATAAAAAAGAAGAAAGTTTTGCCCTTTGTGACTGGATGGACCTGGCTAGAGAAAGCTATGCTATGTTAAATAAGCCAGTCAGAGAAAGACAAATACCATATGATTTCACTTATGTGTGGAATCTAATGAACAAACTTAACTAACAGGGCAAGTGGGGACGGACTCATAGATGGAGAGCAGGATGACAGTTAGTTGGGGACGGGAGGTGGGGTGGTGAAGGGATGAGCAAAACAAGAAAAGGACTCATGGACATGGACAACAGCGTGGTGATGGCAAGGGGAAGGGTTTACAGGGGGACTAAATGGTAATGAAAAAAATACAATAAAGGTTAAATTTTTAAAAAGAACAAGAAAAAGAAAGAATTCCCAAAATGAGGCTAGTATAGGAAGCCTCTGGGACAACTTGAAGAAATCCAACATTCTCATCATTGGGGTTCCAGAAGGAGAAAATAAAGAGCAAGAAACTGGAAATCTATTTGAAAAAACAATGAAAGAAAACTTCCTTAATTTGGTGAAGGTAATAGATATGCAAGTCCAGGAAGCACAGAAAGTCCCAAACAGGATGGGTGCCAAGAGGCCCACTGCAACACACATCATAATTAAAATGCCAAAGGCTAAAGATAAAGAGAGACTCTTATAAGCAGCAAGAAAAAAAGCAGTTAGTTACCTACAGCAGAATTCCCATAGGACTGTCAGCTAATTTCTCAAAAGAAACTCTGCAGGATAGAAGGCATTGGCAAGAAATATTCATAGTCATGAAAATCAGGGAACTATAGCCAAGATTGCTGTACCCAGAAAAGATATCGTTTAGAATCAATGGGCATATAAAGAGCTTCCCAGACAAGGAAAAAAAAAAAAAACCAAAAGCTAAAGGGGTTCATCATCACTAAACCATCATTACATGAAATGTTAAAGGAGTTTATTTAAGAAGAAGAAGACCAAAACCATGAACAATAAAGTCATAATATATATCTATCAACAATTGAATCTAAAAAAGAAACTAAGCAAACAAGAATAACAGAGACAGAATCACGGATACAGAGAGGTTTTTGTGGATGCCAGACGGGAGGGGAATATGGGGGAATGGGTACAGAGTGAGGGGAATAAGAAGTACTTATATGCATGACCCATGGACATGAGCAATGGTGGGGCATTGCCTAATGGTGTGGGGGTCACTGGGTGGAGGGAGGCAAGGGGGGGCAAAATTGGAAAAACTGTAATAGTATAATCAATGAAGTACAATTAAAAATAAAATAAAATAAATACAATAAATTTGGTAACTTATTTAACTTTTCCAATCAGTATGGAATAAGCAGAAACCAGTGCAGAAGTCACCCTAGGCTCTCGTGAACATTCGTCAAACCTGCTGCACGTGCAAAGAGCTCCTCCAGAGAAGGTAAATTGGTAAGAAAAGCCAGATCAGTAAATATGTAAAGGATTAAAGCATAAAGAAGGATTAGTTAGACCTGCTGTTGCACAGGTCATGTGGCAGGCTTTTCCTTGTGAGGTTCTCTTGGAAAGCCGGGCAGCCAGGAAAGGTCGATCGGGTTATTCATTACCCAGAGGTACCTGGTCAAGGAGACCGGCGGGAGCAAAAATTCAATTGTATTCTGCTCCCCGATTCTTGTGTCTTGGCCCAGGTCTGTGTATTCTACAAAAAAAAAGAATTCCTTTTTACTTAGGTATGTGTTACCATGGCCTGAAACTGTTAGGAAGAATTGCTATAATCTGAGCAGGCCTGAGAGTGCTATCCATGGGAAGGCCTACTTACAAGGTTGACACGTAGCTGGAACCTGAGAATCTGGACATCAAAAGATTCCCTGATTGTGCCTCAAATACGTATGCAAACAATGTGGGTTATGCTGAACACTTGCTTCCCTTTGCAGTGTCTGGAATTTTGAAACACGCCAGGCAGAGAGTGCCTGTGAGACCAGTCCATCATAGAAACCCCGGGCACTAAGTCCCTGTGAGCCTCCCTGGAAGATATTTCTCATGTGTTGTCACAACTCGTTGCTGTGGGAATTAAGTGTGTCCTGTGTGACTACATTGGGGGAGAGCTCTAGGAGCCTGTGCCCAATTTCCTCCGGACTTTCCTCCATGTGCCTTTTCCTTAGCTAATTTTGCTCTGTATCCTTTTGTTGTGATAAATTGTATCCAAAGTCCTTCCAGAAAATCATCAAAGCTAGGGATGATCTTGGGGACCTCCAACACCCATTTCTTTTCACATGAAGTGGTCACATGCTCAGCAAGCTGTCTTTCATGGAGCTGTGTCTGTTTGAAGTGCTAGTTATCCCCAATTTACACAGAAACATCATAAAAACTACGGAGGCTCTGCTGGGAGTAGAAGATAAAGAAAATGAATAAGCTCCCTCTTCCCACCCACATTCTTTGACTATTGTATAAAATCATTGGCCACTGTTCCCCTTTCCCTCACTGAAACCACAGTGCACGCTGCCCAGGTCAATATTAACTCTGCAGTTAAGGAGGTGAGTCCCGGGAATTGAGGAAAGAAGGGACCAACATTTACAAATGTCCTCCTGTGTTCTAGGTACTATATTTGTCTCCATGAATTACTGTAACAGATACAGTAGTAATCCTAAGTTGTGCTTTAGGAACCTATGATGCAGAGAAGTTAAGTAATTTTCCCAAGACCCTGCAGTAAGTGGTGAATCATGAGATGAAACAGTCTGATTCCCCACTGCATGCCCTTTCTATATTATGTTGCCCTCATTTTCAAGTCCTCAGCCTCAATGTCTTTTCACCTGAAAATTGCAGTTAACTATCTCACTGGATTTTTATTAAAATAAAGTGATATATGCATATTAAGCATGTAGTATAAACTTGAAAACATGAACGCCACTTTCCTCATTCCTATGGCTGTGATTACACGCACAGCAAGGCTTTATCTGGCACAGGGCTTCTCTGGCAAGTCAGGCAATGAGGATTGTCCAAGGTGCACTTCTCTGACACTGGTTTTCAGAGTTACAATGTAACACGCTAATAACCATTTGTCTCATTAAATATGAATCAGATCAATGTTGAAAATTTTATTTGAATAAACTCCAAACTCATATGTATGCAATTTCCAATTAATTATATTGTTTCTAAAGTACCTCACAAGTCCATCCCAAACATCGAAGAAACAATAGCAAAACATTGCCTTGCAGTGGCCAGATTTGTGTTCCTGGGCACATACTGATTTATGAAATAACTTTACAAATTATTCTTCCATACACAATTCTATATTAATGAAATGTAACAATAAACTTCCCCAAATGTGCATGAAAATACACATTTTCCTTCTGTTGTTAACAGTTCAAAACATACCCCAAATACTGATTTTGTTTAGATCAGCCCACTGAACACACAGTGTAATGCAGGATAATATAAAGTTTAGTTCACGAAAAGGTATTGAGAGCCTACTTCATACTAAATGGTACTTAACACAGCATGTCTCTGGCACACAATGAGACTCAATAAACAGGGATGGGATGACAAAGGTGGTACTGGCTTCGTGGTGGAAGGACCATGTATTTCAGCATTGGATGAGAGCTTAGATAGCTTCTGGAGACTATCTCTTATTACTTAATAATTTAATAACCCTTACACACAATATACACACACACAGAGTATTATATACCAGCATAGGATTAAATCCTCTGTACAGCTAGCTTCCCAGGAAAACCTTTGATTTCATGAATTTACATGAGGTATGCTGAGTCTATATCATCTTTTTTGAGGGGAGGAGAATTCAACTTTTCATGGCTCTACTTACATTAACTACCACCAACACATATAGTGGATATCCTCCATTAAAATATGCTCAATATTTTGGGGCAGGATGACAGAGGAGTGAATGGCAGTCACACTGACCTCCTCCCAGGACCAGTCTGGAATAGCAACCAAATTGTGGAGAAATCACCCAGAACAAACAAGGGAACAATAGAGAGAGAGAAGCTTTATAACTTCAGATAGACCAAAGGATCAATTTTAGCACAACCTGACTGGTAAGGAGTGCAGCGGAGACTCGAGGAGGCTAGCTGGGCACCCTTAGGTGGCAGTGCGAGAGGGATATTTAAGCAGCCAGTTGGAGCCCCCTGAGAAGAGTGGAACCTAAATCATAAGTGGGGATCTACAGCCTACAGCACCAGAGCCCAAGAAGTACCCAAATAACAAACAGAGGTGAATAGCAGCAGGGCTGCTCTCTGCCAGAGATGGGTGGCTGGAGACACAAAGAACCATTTAAAGGGCCAATGCATAAATTTTCATTTGTAGCCACTTACCCTGGGCTCTGGAAAAGGTGGGAGCAGAGTGGGCTAGAAACACCTGTGGAGAGATGGGACAGAGACTTTGGGGAGAGAACTGAGAAAGTAGCTGCCGGGATGCCAGTGCTGAGTCATCTTCCATGCAGGAGCAGCCATCTTGCTCAGGCAGACCACTCCCCTGAGCAGCAGCCTGAGAGGAAACAATAGCTCCACCCCCAGGAAGGACTTTGCCCTGGCCCTGTGGTGCTTAAGCCTGACTGCTGGCTAAAGGGACTGCTTTAAGAAGATGGAGGAAAAGAATGAAAGAGAGAGAAACACAAATACGAAGGGAAAAAATGAATAAGTACCTATCAATAATAACTTTAAATGTAAATAGATTAAATGCTCCAATTAAGAGACACAGAGTAGCTGAGATAAGAAAATAAGACCCTCACATATGCTGCCTACAAGAGACCCACCTCAGAACGAAAGACCTACACAGACTGAAAGCAAAGGGTTGGAAAAAAATATTCCAAGCAAATGGACAGGGAAAAAAAATCTGGGTAGCAATACTTATATCAGACAAAACAGACTTCTAAACAAAGACCATAAAAAGAGATGCAGAAGGACACTTAGTAATAGTCAAAGGAAGAATCAATCAAGAAGACATAAACATTGTAAACCTATATGCACCAGATATAGGAGCACCCAAATATATAAAGAAAACCTTGGAGACCCTCGAGAAAGATATAGACAACAACACACTTATAGCAGGGAATTTGAAAACCCCACTGTCAACAATGGATAGATTATCCAAACAAAATAACAACAGGGATATTGTGGAACTGATGACACATTAGATCAAATGGACTTAACTGAGATATATATAGAACCTTTCATCCCAAAGTAGCAAACTACACATTCTTTTCAAATTCACATGAAATATTTTCAAAGATAGACCACATGATAGGACACAAAATAAGCCTCAACAAATTTAAGAAAATTGAAATCATATCAAACATTTTTCTCAGACTGCAAGGGCTTAAAACTAGAAACCAACCCCAAGGGAAAAACTCAAAAACATTCAAACTCACAGAGACTGAATAGCATGCTATTAAACAATAAATGGGTCAATAATGAGATCAAAGAAGAAATTAAAAACTATCTGGAAATGAATGAAAATAAACACACAACAGTCCAAAATGTATGGGACACAGTGAAGGAAGTCCTCAGAGGGAAGTTCATAGCCACAGAGGCCTACCCAAAAAGGATAGAAACATTTCAAATAAACAACCTAACCCTACATCTACAAGGCTGGAGAGACAACAAATAAAGCCCAGAGCTAGTAGAAGGAAGGAAATAATCAAGATCATAATTGAATGACATAGAGACAAAAGAACAATTCAAAGGATCAATAAATCCAGGAGGTGGTTCTTTGAAAAATCAAACAAAATTGACAAACCGTTAAGCAGACTCATTAAGAAAAACGGAAAGGACCCAAATAAATAAAATCAGACAGGAAAGAGGAGAAATTACAGCTGATACCACAGAAATACAAAGGATTGTAAGAAATTACTATGAACAACTATATGCCAAGAAATTGGAAAACCTGGGTGAAATGGACAAATTTCTAGAAAAATATAATCTTCCACAACTGAATTAAGAAGAAGCAGAAAGCCTGAACAGACTGATAACAGCTGATGAAATTGAAGCACCAATCAAAAAACTCCCAGCCCACAAAACCCTGGACCAGATGGTTTCACAGGAGAATTTTACAAAACATTTAAGGAAGAGTTAATGCCTGTCTTTCTCAGACCATTACAAAAAATCAAAGAAGGAAGACTCCCAAACTCTTTTAATGAGGCCAATATCATCCTAATCCCAAAACCAGATGAAGACACAACAAAGAAGGAGAACTACAGGCCAATATTGCTGATGAACATAGGCGCTAAAATCCTCAACAAAATATTGGCAAACCACATCCAGCAATACATTAAAAAGATCATACACAATGATCAAGAGGGATTCATCCCAAGGATGCAAAATTGGTACAATTTTCACAAATTAATAAATATAATAACACACATAAACAAAAGGGAAGACAAAATCACATGATCATATCAATAAATGCAGAGAAAGCATTTGACAAAGTACAGCACCCACTTATAATAAAACACTCAGCAAAGTGGGAATAAGGGGGGCATACTTCAAGATAATGAAGGCCATATATGAAAAACCGACAGCCAACATCATACTCAATGGGCAAAAACTAAAAGCTTTCTTACTAAGACCAGGAACAAGACAAGGATGTGCGCTTTCACCACTTCTAGTCAACATAGTATTGGAAGTCCTAGCCATCAGAGAAGAAAAAGCAATAAAAGGCATACAAATTGGAAAAGAAGAAGTAAAACTGCCATTGTTTGCAGATGACATGATAGTGTACATAGAAAACCCAATAGACTCCACCTAAAAACTACTCAACCTAATAAGTGAATTTGGCAAAACAGCAGAATACAAAGGAAATATTCAGAAATCAATGGCATTTTTGTATACCAAAAATGAAATACCAAAATCAGAAATCAGGGAAAATTCCCATTTACTGTAGCAATAAGAAAAATAAAGTGCCTAGGAATATGCTTAACCAAGGAGGTTAAAAGACCTATACTCAGAAAAACTACACAACATGGAAGAAAGAAAATAAGAAAGACACAAATAATAGAAGCCTATATCATGTTCATAGATTGGAAGAATTAACATCATCAAAATGTCCATACTACCCAAAGCAATCTATAGATTCAACACAATCCTTATTAAAATACAAGTGACATATTTCACAGATATAACACAAACATTTAAAAATTTATATGGAACCATAAGTGATCCTGAATAGCTGCAGTAATTTTAAGAAGAACAAAGTAGAAAGGATCACAATACCTGACATCAAATTATATTACAAGGCCACTGTAATCAAAACAGTCTGGTACTCACAGAAGAACAGACACATAGATCAATGGAGTAGAATAGAGAGCCCAGAAATAAACCTATGTCTCTATGCTCAATTAATAGTCAACAAAGCGAGCAGAATCATAAAATGGAGTGAAAACAGTCTCTTCAACAAATGGTGTTGAGAGATCTGGATAGCTACATGCAAAAATAAAATAAATAAATAAAAAAGAAATTTGACCACCAATTTACACCACACACAAAAATAAACTCAAGATGGATAAAAGACTTAAATATAAGTTGCAACACCATAAAAGTCCTACAGAAGAACACAGGCAGGAAAATCTCAGATATTCCATGCAGCAATATTTTCACCGATATGTCCCCTAGAGCAATGGACATAAGGAAAGAATAAACAAATGGGACTTCATCAAAATAAGAAGCTTCTGCACAGCTAAAGAAAAGATAAGCAAAATGAAAAGGGAACCAATGTATGTGAAAATATATTTGCCAATGATAACTTGGACAAGCGTTTGAGCTCCAAAATATATAAAGAACTCACAAGACTCCACTCCAAGAAGAGAAACAATCCAATTTAAAAATGGGCAAAGGTCCTGAACAGACATTTCTCCAAGGAGGACATACACAGGACCCAGAGACATATAAAAGGATACTCAGTATCACTAGCCATTAGAGAGATGCAAATTAAAACCACAATAAGATACAACTTCACACCAGTCAGAATGGCCATCATAAACAAATCAACAAACAACAAGTGCTGGTGAGGATGTGGAGAAAAGGGAGCCCCAGTACACTGTTGGTGGGAATGCAGACT
Organism: Mormoops blainvillei; assembly: GCA_004026545.1. Lineage (NCBI taxonomy): Eukaryota > Metazoa > Chordata > Mammalia > Chiroptera > Mormoopidae > Mormoops > Mormoops blainvillei. The sequence goes on from PVJD01003160.1 coordinate 77,692, forward strand.
GGTACAGCCACTATGGAAAACAGTTTGGAATTTCCTCAAAAAACTAAAAATGGAACTGCTTTTTGACCCAGCAATTCCACTGCTGGGATTATACCCTAAGTATCCTGAAACTCCAGTTCTAAAGATCCTATGAACCCCAAAGTTCATAGCAGCCCAATTTACAATATCCAAGTGTTGGAAGCAACCTAAGTGCCCATCAGTAAATGAGTGGATCAAAAAACTGAGGTATATTTACACAATGGAATACTATGCATCAGGAATAAAGGAAGAGCTGCTACCCTTTGTGAGAGCATGGATGGAACTGGAGGGCATTATACTAAGTCAAGTAAGCCAGGAGGTGAAAGAGAAATACCATATGATCTCACGTATAAGTGAAACCTAATTAACAAAACAAACAAGCAAGCAAAATATATCTAGCAACATTGAAATAAAAAACAAACTGACAGTAACCAGAGGGGAGGAGAGAGGAGGGTAATGGGGGAAAAGTAGGGGAAGGGTCATCAAAGAACACGGAGAAAGGGCTCATTGACAAAGCCAAATGGGGGAAGGATTGAGGGTGGAAGATTAGGTGGGTGTGTCTGGGGAAAGCAGTGGTGGGAAAATGTTGACAAAACAAAACAAAACAAAACAAATAAACAGGGCGAGATTAAGAGTAATATAGGAAATTGAGAAGCCAAAGAACTGATATGTATAACACATAGACATGAACTAAGAGGAGGCGGATGATGGGGTGGGGTGCAGGGTGGAGGGGATAAAGGGGAGCAAAAATGAGACAAGTGTAATAGCATAATGAATAAAATATACAAAAAATGCTCAATATTTTCTATGACTACTTTTAAGCCCCATATTAATAAACTCAGCCCAACAACAGAAAAAAATTCTTAAAAATATACACCATTCTATTTTATAAGAATATATTATTGCTATTGATTTTCTAGTCATCCACTTTTAAAGTCAGTTTGAAAATGATTTTTAAGTGCTCAATCTCATTTATTAAAGCCTTGAAAGTTGATGCCTTAATTTTCCCCCAATCAACAAGATAACCCTTAATTTTAAGGTCTGGATTAGTAGCACTCCCAACTATGAAGTAATGATGCCATTTATTTGCATTAGGATCAACATAAGTTCAGAAGTTAAAGCCCTCATCAATTTTCCAAATAAAACTGCAGCTGTAGTGTGGAACAGGTGAAATGAGGTCTGTATTTCTCAGATGTAACATAGCCAAGAGCTTAACCCAGACTTCGTGAAGTTTAAAAGCAATAGAGCCAAAGTTATTTCAGCCCTGCAGCATACTTATTTAAAGAGATGGATGTTATTAGCTGTTTTTCAATATACTGCTTATGCTATCAAGTTATTAAAACTTGAAATGGAATCCTACAGTGTTATATGTGCAAAATACCATAAACTGATAAGACCCAGTTTCCTCCCAATCTCTTTAAAACAGAAGGGTAAAAACCATTGTAAGTCTACACCTAGAGCACTATTACATCTAAAGAACCCTATTTCTATCCTCATTCCTACAGAAACACACACACACACACACACACACACACACACACACACAATACGGGGAGACTATAGAATATGTCAGGCATAAGAACTAGCACCATCCATCAGCAGCTTTGGTCTAGGAATCAGGAGATGAGGTGGTTCACTAGAGGAGCTGGTGTCACCTATGCAACCCTCAAGTTAACAGCATCAAAGAGTACATGAACTAGTCTCTGAACTCCATGAAGGTAGGGACCGTGTCTGTCCCCACCTGTCACAGTGCCTATTAGAATGGCAAGTGCATATCAGGTATCTAGTGAATACTGAATGAATTTGTTAAAATAAGTGGTATATAAAGGCAGCTAGGTCCAATAGTGATTAATTGCTCTGAAAAAGTTTTCAAAAGACTGTGTAACAAAAATATGGATTGTTTGCTACAACGGAAAATCTTCTAATTAAAAATGTAAGCTGGAAGAGGAAGAGATTAGGGAAGAGCATGAGAATGGAGCAGCTTCAGGTAGGTATCTATCTCTGGCATAAAGTCATCAAAAATCTTCCCCCCTTCTACTTCTAAACTTACAGGTTCAACAAGTGCTGTCAAAGTAGCATTTATTCAATGTCATACTATTCTTTTAACCTCAGCACTTTCACTTTAGTAAGATACAACAAAGTTCAAATCCAAATAATCAGGCATCTTTGTTTTTTATTATTGTGTCTTATCATTTTATTCCTCTGTATAATAGCTGAGGTTTCTATTCTACACTAATTTACATTGGAATTATTATTACTGGTATATTTAATTTAAAAACTGGAAAAATTTAATGATGCTGGGGCATGTCAAATTTGCTTATGACTGTCTCAACTCAAATCAAGGCAATATTTATATAAGAATTCTTGTGACAATAAAATTCTTCAGTTTATTTTATAACCAAGAGAAAGAATAGCCAATGGAAACAGATCCAGAGAAGGCACAGGTATTAGAATTATCAGGGAATAACTTTAAAACAGCTACTATAGATATGTTCAAAAAGCTTGAAAAGGATGTAATCAATGAGCCAGATAAGGGTTCTCAGAAAATTAATAGAATCAAAAAAATCAAATGGAAATTCTATAATTGAAGAATATAACATCTGAAATATAAAATTATCTTATGGGTTTAACAAAAGACAGGATACTGGAGAAGAAACAATCAGTAAACTCCGGGACAGAAACTAGAAACTATAAAATTGATGTTCAGAGATGGGAGAAAAAAACTTTAAAATATTAACAGAGACTAAATGACTAGAGACTAAATGACCAGTCAGAGCAGCATTGCATAGACTTACAAATATGTAATTGAAGTCCCAGAGGAAGAGAAAGAGATTGGCATAAAAACAAGTATTTGAAGAAATTGTGGCTTAAATTTTTTTCCAAACTTTACATATATTCCTAAAGAAAGCACAATAAAATCCAAGTGGAATAAACATAAACAAAACCATATGTAGACATCTCTTAGTCACACTCCTAAAATCCAAAATGAAGAGAAAATTCTTAATGTAATTAAATGGAGAAGCAAATTCTTCAAATATTGCCCTGAAGCACATAATAAATATATTTCAAACTCTATGCTTAAATGTAGCTGTATGCAATGATTAAATTTGTAATGAATCATAGACTTAAACATAAAAGCTAAATTATATAGTTTCTAGAAAAAAAATAGAGGTCTGCCTACATAACAGATATACAAAGATTTCTTACACAACAAGACTTGTACAAAAGTATTCACAGAAGTTTTATTTATAATAGCCTAAAACTGGAAACCAGAAAAAGTGACCATGACAGACAAAACAAAAGATTCCATGAAAAACAGCATGAAAAAAGTGACCATGAAAAACAAAAGATTCTGTGGTATATTAAATATATTCAAACCTAGCAATAAAATTAAAAAAAAAACCTACCAGTCCACAAAACCACATAGATAAATCCCCAAAACATTGTGCTGAAAGAAGCCAGAACTAAAAAAAGTATACATTGTATGTCTCCAGAAATTCTAGTATAGGAAAAATTAATCTTTGGTTATAGAAATCAAACAGTAATTGCTTTTTAGGGTGGTGGTAGAAGAATCGACTACAAAAGATGGTGACATTTCCTGAAGTAGTAGTATTGTCTATATCTTTAAGGACTTTTTAGTTACATGATATAATTTTTTAAAACTCAAAGAACTATAAAACGCCTTTTCATTGTGTGTTTATTTTACCTCAATTTTTAAAAAGGGAAAAGAAATACAAATCTAACCTATCCTCTTCTCCTTTAAGCCAGGTTATCCTTTCTTAATTTTTCTGCATCTCTTAACGAAGTTTTATTCTAAGTTGAAACAAAACTGTAATTTTTAACACCTATTACTACTTCCTCCAATATTTCACCATTTCCAAACTCAAACAGCATTACAATTGACAATTGCCACCATTTTTGAGTACTTTGGTCAAGCACAGGTAAAGCTCTTTTCATCAAATAATTAATAATAATCTCATTTATTCTACATACAGACCCACTGGTTTTCATCTCCTTATTCACTGTGAGGAAACTAAAATTCAGAGACATCAAGTCACAAATAGCTGCAAATCACAATTGGAATTCATGTCTCCTCCAAATTATTATCAGTAGTACCTATTATGAAATCTCTCTTGTGTCTCTCCCACTTTGATGCACTACCCTCAACCAGATTCGGCATGGATTCTGTCCTCAGGCAAACTAGCAAACAAACAGGCAAGTAACTGGCTAATGCCATCAGTGACCCCAACACTGATTGTTGTGCTCTAATCCACATCTTATTTTTACCTCAGGTCAGCATTTAGCACTGCTCACTTTCCACCGAAAGCATCTCCCTTGGCTTGCTATTACGAAGTATCCTCCTGGTTCTCTTCCTTCTCCAGGCACATCTCAAGTTTTCCTATTCAGTAATTGTTAGCATTCCTCGAGCTGTGGCTATGGGTGCCATGCCCCTTCCCCTTTATGCTCCTCTCCCTAGGAAATCTTATCCACACTTGCCTGTAAACAAAAGGGTGAGCAGCAATTTGCAATCTATCTTCTCCCTCTCTCCATCCTCTCTCCCGTCCTAAAGAAAGATAATTTATTTATTTTTTAAAAGCATACTTTGGTTGTTTCACTTCTTTTCTCAAATGTCTTTACCCCTCCTGTTCTTTCTGCAAGCCGTGTGAAGCTCAGGCTTTGCTTGGTATAAAAACATCTTCCAAAATGTAGAAGCAAGTTAGCTCTCTTAGGTCTATGTCTCACGTCTCCTCTTGATTTCGTCTATGATCTAATCACACAGGCTTCTGGGCCTCTGCCCTCCGTTTTTCACTGTACCACTTCTCCCATTAGGAAATCTCCCTAGACCCCAATTTTTGACCATTACAGTTTTATTTACCTTTGGGAGAGCAGAATGACATGAGATGTCTCACTTGAAACTCTCCCCTATGTCTAAAGTCAGAAGTATCTTTTCTTTCTACAAACTTCCAGATAATTATTAGTATTTGGGTTGCAAATAAAGACATTGAGATGGCCCAAACTCATGGTGGGAAATAAAGTAGAAAGGAAAGTCATGGGCCAAATTCCAAAGTCTCCATTAACCATTTGGTAGTAACGGGAATATGGATAAATGACAAAGACACAGGGTCAAAGTGGATTGATTCATGTGCCATAGACCAGAAGGAGATAACTAATGAGTTTTTTGATACAAATATTTTCCCTTGTCTTAAAATACTGGGAGTGCAGAAAAATACAAACTGCGGTCACCAGGGCATCAGTCATCAGGTATTCCTGGGAGGGAACCAAATTTCCTTGATTTAATCAATTGAAATGTTGATCAAAAATGTTACCAACTCAATAGACAGAAAAGGTCTTCACCATTTTAAAAGGCCAACCAGAACTTCTCATTATTAATGTCTGATATCAACTGAGATAAAAGGTAACTCTACTGAATATATTCTTGCCGGTACAACACAATAGAATAAAACCTACTAAAATCTTTTTGGGGGGAAAACAATTAGTTACCTTGTAAATCCTCCAGTGTGACTTATTCTCATCATTTCCTTGCTTAAAATTTCACAGATGGGTATTATGACCTACAGTAAATATCTAAAATTATAATGCTAGATTATAAGATTTTCTATTTTGTGTTACTTAATCATCTTATAACTGTGTTTCTAATCTTTTATACATCCTTCAGGGTCCAACAATACCATTACTGTTCTTGTTTCTTGTGCTATGCTATTTCACCACTAGGTGCCACTGCAGGCACTTTTCCCTTTTTCTGGACTGTCATTGCCCTCACTCCTCTGCCAGCTCAACACAGTGAGCATCCTGGGACTCCACAATGTAGTTCGTCTTTCCCTGAACTGAACCACATCTAATTCATGGGTAGTCACTTATTTATTCTAGGTACTATCCTGTATTTCATTCCTTTGTTCACTTTTCTGAATTGCCTACTAGACTATGAGCTCTGTGTATTAGGGATCCATTTGATCATGTTTAACCCCAGGGACTGGGACAGTGGCTACATATTTAATAAGTGTTTGTAAGATTTTGTTGAAACAGTATGATCAGTAGTTTCAAGAAAAGCATAGTGAAACAATAGTAGATAAAATGGCTAAAAGTCCCAAAGAGTTATTTTGGCCTATTTGCATTAAATCACGAATTACTGACTTTGGAAAGTTATGTAACTTCTCTCAGCCTCAGATTTATGATTTGGGAAGAAAATGTAGATATAGATAATAATACTCTATAGAATAAATAGATGACATGGCTTGTATAAAATGAATAACATAATTCCTGTCATATATTGAACACTAAATAAGCTATCCTGTTATTATTTATATTATCATAAGTGAACACAAAAATAGAAAGGAAATGCTACCATTATTCATGATATACCCATAGGCAAAGAAATCCATGGATTTTCTTTGTTGCTATTGTTGTTTGTTTTTTAATCACTGAGCTCTCAGAGCACACACATTTATGTTTGCTTGTGGTTGTTAAGTAGATTTAGTGGTGACCCAAGCCTCTAGAAATCTATCTTAAAGGATACCTAGCTTTTCTCTTTTCAAAGACCTTGGAAATGTTCATTACCTTTGGGCCACCAGAAGACTGCCAAGATGTCACCATAAAATACACACATGGATGAGAGGTCCAGATGTGAAATGGGTGGTGGGATGGAGGATAGGCACATATGAAATAGGGTTAAAACATACATAATCCATGTAAATGAATACAATTTGCACAACTTTAAAGAAATAGCTTAAGGAAAAAGCAGTAGCTAAAAATATTTGTATATTTTCAAGTTGGATTTGATTCACAAGTGACTTTTGAATACAGACTCCAAAAATTCAGATGAAATTGGGTGACTCGTTTTAATTAAGGGCTGGTAATGCCATGCCTCTAATCTTTGTGAGCATGCATAAAAATACCAAGGAGCTTCATTGCCAAAATGACATTTCTCAATTGATTTTGTACTAATAGTAACCCTTGGCCAACTGTTTGGGGTGTAGGAATCACTGATTAAATCTCCTATTATCAAAATCTAGATGAAAGTAAAGATAATGATTCGGGGTCATGTGGGGGACATGCAGGTCACCTATCGCTTTAGGTATCTGAGCTAGTATACTTGACTCTTCCTGGGTCATGAAAAAGCTGTTTCTTTAGGCTACACTATCTCTGCTGTACACAGAAGTGCTTTCATTGAGATTCATTTGGAAGGCATGCCCCAGCACCTGGGAATGGTCTCATCTGTGACTACTTGAATGGTCATTTGATTAATGGCTTACTTTCCCCATCCTCAACCTCAGACCATATGAATTGGCTTTTTACCTTTTGTGATGACAAAATGTTATTAAAAATCAAAATCATCTGTCATTAAAATAACAAAGATTAATCGGAACAAAATGTGGCATGGTAAAAAATAAAATTGTCTTGAGGTACCAGTTGTTTCAGTGGTCTTGCCATAGACACAAGCTTTTCCAAGCCTTTTTTGCCCTAAAATTTCTGAGCCAGTCGCATATGTCCAGTGACATCTGTCTTTGAAAGTATAATCGATGATGGGTTGGTTTATTGATGACTGGAAACACAATGTCAGTCCCCCAATTGGATCAGGAGTTAAGGTGAGGGTGTGCTACACAGAAAACTTTTCATGAGCCTTTTTCTTTCTATAATTCCTGCCATTTCAAATGCTTTTTATCTTTCTCAATATCTGCCCATAAATAATCTATCTATTATCCAAACACTATGAAGGGTAGAGGGAGTGGTGAGTTCAGCTGGAGGTTTGACTTTAGGTAAAGTGAAAAATGAAATTTGATGTGTGACAGAAAAAAATGTAATATTTATAATCATTCTTTCCCTTCTTAACCAGATGTATACATTAAAAAACCCAGAGAAGCCATATTTTATATTTTAAAAGCTTACAGAAGATATAAGAAGGGAATGATCTGGAAGGAGACAGCATAGAGGAGGATCAAGTGGGAACTGGGCACAAGAGAGATAGAAAGACAGACAGACAGACTGGTGCAGAGAAAATGAGAGAGATCAAGAAGTACCATGCAGCCTAAAAGAACAAAGCAGAGACATAAGGAGCGGATGAAAAACGACCCAAAGATATAGAAAGGGCCCAAGTGAAGGCAACACATTTTTGGGAAAATGGGACATAGCTATAAGAAAATTTCAGGGTATTTGGCTGAATGATGAAAAATATAATTGACTACTCTGTATCCCCCAATGACTTTCGATGAAGAGCAATATTGTTCTTCATTTTTTTTTTTACAGTCAAATTTATTAGCCCTGCTCCTAATCCCTCTGGTTGTTAAGCAATTACTAGTGTACAACCTCATGCCCCTATCTATCCCAAGAGACTTGAAGTTTTTGACTGTTTGCTTGTTTGATTTTTAAGAGGTAGGATCATACCTGAATCATTATCAGGACTTCAGCATCTGATACCTAGTAGGTACTTGATAAATGCTTGTTAACTTGAGTCGGAAGGAGGAGGGTATTGCCCACTATTTAGATTTGCAGGGCCTCTGCACTGTAAGAGAGACTGGCACATTTCTTGTTTGGGCCAAGGTGACTGAGGAGCCATCGAGTAGTCATCTTGGGAACAGAGGAAGTGGAGTGTATGGTTAAGGCATCAGTGTTCCAGAATACATACTTACAAATTCTTTATTGCTTTTGTGTTTGAAAATTGTGTCACCACAAGACAGCAGTTCAATGTATTGGCTTGATAGATTGGAATTATTTTTAGAGCCTATTGTAGGTACAGTTACATCATCCTCAAGTGTATCTCCATGCATCCCCATAAAGCCAAGGTTTATATACCTATATGTGTTTAACTTTAGTACTTTCTTATGGGAAAAGAGCTGAAAACATATCTATACCAAAAATAATCAGCGATGCTACATTTAATTGTAAAATGTTCCCTTTATTTGTAGAATTCACATTGTACCTATATTTGTCCTCTTTAGCTTAGGAGAAAAAACAGAACCACTCTGGCATTTTCAGCAGAAAGGGAGTTAACAAAGGTAATCAGGGCCTTATAGCATCACTGGGGCACTTAAGGGTTAGTCTATAGGCTGAGGCTTTAGGAATGACCCAGAACTCCATAGGACTGACCTGCCTGAAGGGGTGTTTCCTCTGCTACGAGCCACTATTTAGAATTAGACATATGAATGTTAGGATCAAGAAACTACCGCTGCCCTCGGAACCCACAAAATTCACCAAATGCTCCCTAGTAAGGTAAGGCTATAAAACTTTACATCTCCTGTTTTTGTAAACAGCCCAAAGAAGCAAGGAAATGACCTCTGTCTTACTTCCCAACAGCAAAGATGCATATCTAACTGGAAACATTAAATTCATATCCAAAATCATAGCTTCAAGGGAGGATAAAAGATGTGAATTTTAGCTTTCCCACTTCTCTAGAACAGGAAAACATAATAGAAAGAGATGAGACTCGGTGCTGAGTGCCAACCAATAACATACAATAAAAATCCTAATTGTACAATTTCTGCTCTCAGTCAGATGGTTACGGAAGCTTTGACCACATCCTTCAAATTGTACCACAATGCAACCTACCACTGTGCCAGTTGCTTTTTAAAGTGCTGTTTGGCTGAAATAAAATAACCAAGTTTCTTTACCTAGAAAAACTTTTAAAATAAGATTATGATAATTAAAAATGTCATATGTATTTTATACTCTGCTTTGATTTTCATTTTCACTATACTAATAAAAATTTTTCATAAACATTAGCAAAGACTGCCTAATAGTCCATCTTGTGACTGCCCTATACTATACTTAGCCATTTCCCTGTGGATGATTATACAAAAAGGTACAATTTTCAACAAATGCTAATAATGTTGTGAGGAACATCTCCGTATATAAACCCCAGCTATGCTCTCCAATTATTTTGTTAAGATAGATTCTCAGCCTTCTCTTAAAAATGGGTCTTATTTATTGGCTCACTGAATCTAAGGCTTTTTATTTGTTCTGTAAATGAGACAAAAGTAGATCCACATTGTTTTAGAAGGAATAAAAGGAAAAGTCAGCAGTATATTATTTTGTGCTAAAATAGCACAGCATCTAAAACATCTGGGACCCTGTTTAGAACAATTACATAAAAGCATAGATTTCAGTAAATGTTGCTTTATTCTGACGTATGTTTTAGACTTATAATCTTAATGTAATAAATCAATATGTTTCTTATTTAAGATGATACCTAATCATTAGAAACTAGTAGCAGCAAATACTGTTGCTTATTTTTTTTAAAGACAACACCTGTTTGTTGTATTTTTAGTTTAAATCAATTCATTAGCTATGTGCTTTCCCCCGTGTGAAATTCTGGTGGAATGAAAAAGTATAAAATAATGTCCCTAAACTCCAAGAGCTTACACTGTTTAGGGGAATAGAGAATACTGCTTTATTGCTCTATTTTAAAACTGCATTATGTTCTCTCTAAGTTTTTCTTTAAATCTGAGTAGAATGGAATTGGGTGAGAGCACAAGTAATTCCCTTGAGAATCCCTGGGCTGGAAACTCCTCAAGGACCAGGGATTTGCTTCTCATTTATATTGGTATCTCCATTACTTAGTTTGCAACTTGAGAAGTACAGACTGGATAACTGAATGAACAAATGGACAGTAAAAGAATGAGTCAACTCCATCCCTATTCTCTATGATGTAAAATCAGTTCAAAAAATGACCAAAGACCTACCTGGCTTAGTAACTAAGTGAACTACACTCAACACAGGGAACATTTTTCAAGCACTTAACTGAAGTCTGTGTAAGCCCTTGTATGTATTTCATTTACCCTTCATAACTACTTCATGTGGTAGATACTACTATGTTCCCAATTTATAGAAAAAAAGAGTAAGGCTTAGCATTAATTTGCCCACATCAGTGCAGTGTGAATGAAATGAAGTATGGATTTCAAATCCTGATATGCTCTTAATTGTTGTACTAGGTTGTTTCCCATGTATTAGATAGCAAATGTCAGGAGTTGATACAGGGAAAGATTGTACAGTAAATTAGTAAAACAATGTTTAAAAGCTGTATCTTTCTGTGTATATTTGCACTACAAATAGAGTCATGAAATTTTCAAATTTCTTTGTGTCCTTTTGACAGGAAACCCACTATCACCTCTGGCCTCACCAACCTAGAATAGCCCCAAAATGTCGAAGGCCTACTTTGTCAAAAAGCATTCAGACTTTATTGGAACACAACGCTGAGAGAAAATCTAATCCTGAGGGCAATCACTGCCTTTACTTCCAAATGGTCCACTGCGTTGCTGTTCAGATGGTATAATTTTGATCTGCACATAACTGTCCACTCTGCAGTGATGCTTCATTGATCTGGATTGTCTGTCAGCCGGCAAGGCTTATTCTTATCTGGGTTTTAGCTTATAGCTTAGTGGTAGGCAGAATTCTAAATGGTTTCCAAAATCCCTTGCCCGTAATGTATACAAGCCAATTCCCACTTATTTAATTAACACAAATCTAGGTGTTTATGTAAAAAAAAAATATAGATGTAATTAAAGTCCCAAATAGTTCACTTTAAGACTAAGAGATTATCGAGGAGAGCTGGACCAATCACATGAGCCCTGCAACTGAATCTAGTGGTCAGAGACAAATAAGTCAAAGATTAAAAGAATAAGAGACCCAGTAAGACAGAGATGAAGTTGTGGGGAAACATATGGCATAGAATGCAGGTCGGACTTGGAAGCTGAGAATCGCCCTTGACAGCCAGCAAGGAACACTGGGGAACTCAGTCCCATAACTTCAGGGAACTGGATTCTGTCAACACCTTGAATGGGCTTGGCTGTGGCTACTTCCCCAGAACGTCCCAAGAAGCCAACAGCCTAATTCAACCTTGTAATAATAAGCTGAACAGAGAACCAAGCTATGCAGTGCCAGACTGTGAGCTAATAAATGAGCATTTTTGCTTTAAGTGGCTAAATATGTGGTAATTTGTTACACAGCAACAGAAAAGTTGTACAAGTTCTCTTAGTTCATGCTTGAAGTCTGAGAAATTTTCTCTGAGGTCCACTGCTGATCCTTGATCTGGAGGGTCTTTTGTCATGATCTACATCGAGATCCAGAACCTCACCTATCCTGTAAACTTTCATCTTCATGCTAAGTCTAGGATTCTAAGCCATTCTTTCTCAGCATTCCTGTTTCCACTTTTTGCTTACAAAAATAAGACACTCTTCATGCCTAAGAATAAAGCCTAAGACCTGCATTCGTCAGTCACAAGTTCCATTGCACTTTCTTTAGCTAAGTCACTGGCTACCTACTTTTGTAAATATTCATAAATAACCTTTCAATTAGAAAAAAAACAATGGATATTTATCCTGTGACTCAAGATTATTGATTCTAGGTGAAGAGATTCACCTCTCAGTAATTCCTACATTTAAATTTGTTTCAACAGATGCTATATGCTGTTGCCTGTAAGTTATTTTGCATACACACATATACACATATACTATATTTATTTCCCAGCCTTTGTCTCAAAGAAAAATCAAAGTAACAGGCAAAGAGACACTTAGAATGCTAACTGAGAGCACTAAGGTCACAACTTAATGTTTTATAAATAAATAAATAAATAAATAAATAAATAAAGATATTTGTTTGAATCACTCATGATTCTTTTTTGTTGTTGTTGTTCTTTTCTCTTATTCTTTCTTTACCATACAAATATCTTAAAGTCTTAACACACCAGAACTTTTATATATCTGTGCCCTCCAGAATGATATTTGCTTTCAGAAAATTTTATAGTGAGATAAAAGAAAGGCATAGGAGGAAAATGAGAATTATATTAAACAGTGATTCATAATGGTTGAACATCATTGAGAAGAGAACCAAATGCTATCCAGAGGTTACACCATATCTCATCATGTTTTGAAATATACTATCTTATACAAGAGAAAATAGACTGTATTCAGCTTTGCAGATCTGTTGCTTTGGATTTATTTAAAATAGCAGGTAATTCCTTCCTCAAGGAAAGGATTCAAAAAGTTCTGGTGCAATAAACTCACCTTAAATGTTGTCAAATGCTATCTCAGAGAAGTCCAATTCAAGGAGTCAAATGTTCATTTAAACATCTCCAGATTTCTCCAAAAGAAGTTATAATATTAAAATTTAGAAGGAGGCAGCTTCATCTACATTTTTTGGTTAGATAGGTTAAAATTCATCTCAAAACATGAGTATATACAAAGTTTATTCTCTGCCTAATAGACAATTATAACCCTGTGGGTAAAATTATGATTTTTTTTGTTTAATTTTATTGTTTGTATCCAAATGAATTAACAGAAGTTCTGTTTTAAAGAGTAACAGCCTTCCCTGGCTGGTGTGGCTCAGTTGTTTGGGGTGTCGTTCTGTAAACCTAGAGGTTGCAGGTTCGATTCCCAGTCAGAGCACATGCCTAGGTTGCAGATCCAGTCCTAGTCGAGGTACGTACGTGAGGCAACCGATCGATGCTCCTCTCACATCAGTGTTTCTCTCTCTCTCTCTCTCTCTCTCTCTCTCTCTCTCTCTCTCTCTGCCTTCCTCTTTCTCTGGAATCAATCCCTCGAAGAATAATGCTAAAGCTCATGAAGTTGTAACAAGGGCAACACCGTGCATCAGGTCATGGCCTATTAACAAAAACAAGGTATGGAATGTAACAGGAAGTAAACATTTTTGAAACTGACCTAGAAAACACAATTCCAAGCTGTGATTACCAACAATACACATAAACAGGTAATTGTAAAAAATGCATAAGACATAAAGTTTGTGTAAAAAAAAGAATATTTACACTACAAATAGAGTCATGAAATTTTCAAATTTCTATGTGTCCTTTTGACAGGAAACCCAGTATCACCTCTGGCCTCACCAACCTAGAATAGCCTCAAAATGTCGAAGGTCTACTTTGTCAAAAAGCACTCAGACCTTATTGGAACACAAAGCTGAGAGAAAATCTAATCCTGAGGGCAAATGTTGAAGCAGAATAACATAGAGAAAAATGAGGCTAAAGAAGTTTAACTCTAACGTGTACTAAACAGAGAACATCCAGTGCGGTCAGTCTTCTAGCGGATCTCAATGTTGTCTACACAGTAGAATCTTCGTAGAATTTGCTCTATGGAGAGTGTTCAAAATGCCGGTACCCAGCTGGCTCTCTCAGAGAAACTGATTTACTTGGTCCAGAACAGTGGTTCTCAAAGTGTGATACCATCACTCGTTAGAAATGGAGTTTGTCAACCACACCACAATCTAATAACTCAGGAAGTCTAGCGGTAAGACCCAGCACTTGGAGTTACAACAGGCCCTCCAGTGATTTTGCTACTTACAAAGTTTGACTCACTGGTCTTGAGTGAGGAGGTAGGAAAACCAGATCTTTCTTGTTTGATCCTAACGTATAGCCCACATGAAAAACATCAAGTTAAACTTTAATAATTGAGTATATATATAAAAACTCAACAATAAAAAATATTAAAACTCTAACAAAAAGGAACAACCTGATTTATAAATAGACAAAAGATCTAAATAGAATCACCTCATCAATGAAGATAAACAGAAAGCAAATAAATATATGAAACAGTGTTCCGTATCATATGTAATGAGAGAACTGCAAATTAAAACAATGACATACCACTATGCATCTTTTAAAACTGCCAAAATCTTGAACACTGACAATACCAATACAGGCAAGGGTAGAACAGCAGAAATTCTCATTAATTGCTTGGGAGGAGGTATAGCCACTTTGGAAAAGTTCAGCAGTTTCTTACAAAACTAAACATACTCTTATCATAAGATCCCACAATCATGCTTGTTGGTATTTACCAAATGATTTAAAAACACACAAAAAAACCTGCACACAGACATTAAAAGCAGCTTTACTTATAATTGTCCAAATCTGGAAACAACCAATATACCCTTAAGTAAGTGAATAAACAAATAAACTGTGATACTTCCATATAATGGAGTAATATTGATCACTAAAAAGAAATGAGCTATCCAGCCATGGAACAACATGGGCAAAGCTTAAATACATATCACTAAGTAAGACAAGCCCATCAGAAAGGGCTACACACTGTATGATTCCAACCACGTGACATTCTGGGAAAGGCAAAATTATGGAGACAGTAAACAGTTAGGTGGACAGCAGTATTTGGGAGAATGAAGGAATGAAGAGATAAGAGAGAGATTTTAGGATGGTGACACTATTCATTTTTTTAATTCATGTTTAAAAAAACCTCACAAATAACAGGATGATAGTATGATGGTAGATACACATTATTATGTATTTGTCAAAATTCACAGAATGTATAACACTAAGACTGACCCATAATGTAAACTACGGAATTACCGTGATGATGATGTGTCTGTGTAGGTTCATCAATTGTGAAAAATGAGCCACTCTGGTACTGGATGTTGATAATGAGGGAAGCTGTGCTTAATTAGAGGGAGTGGATATGGAAGAACTCCCTGTAATCCCTGTTCAATTTTACCATGAACCTAAAACCGCACTAAAAAATGTCTATTTTCAAAAATTGGGTAAGTGACACTCAAAGATAATTTCAACCCCCCATCCAAAAAAAGGGTAAATCGTGAGCACTGATACAGGGAGAACACAACATGTGTCAACATTTTATTTAACTCATTAGTTGGTAAAGGAGCCGAAGACAACACATGCTACAACAAATTCAAAGGAGCCCCTGAAGACTAAAGGTCAAAAAACCATCAGGAATGCCCAAATAAATTTGCTAAATAGAGGAAAAATAGATTCTTTCGCCATGAGGGAGGAAAGTCAGTTAACTCTCCAGCAGGCAAAACTGATCAAAGTATACATAGAAAATAATTGTTCATGTTACTATCCATTTTCTACATGTTCACTTCTAACTCTACAAACTTATGTAATAGTTCTAAGATAATGAAGTGAACAAATCCTACAGAATCAGGTCATTCAGAGGGTGTGTTCCAAACAATATACACTCTTTCCATTGAAAAAGCCTAATAATCTTTGGTTCTTAATAAAGTTGTCTACAAGTTCTCCTTACGGTTAAAACAAATGGAAACAACAACAACAACAAGACAAAGGATAGCTTGGCCCAGCAGGAACATGGTGAACTGAGATGACCACGAGCTGACGTCTTGAAAGAGCAGAAGATTGGAACTGAAACATTGGCTTCAATGAGGGGGGTCTGTTCTTTATCAAAGCATCTTAAGGGTCATACTGACGATTTTGTTACTCCTATTATGTTAATGCAAGTTGTTGGAGGTTTCAGGGAAAAGATGTAATATGATTAATGCAGTGCTCTAGGGATATTAATATAAAGCAATCTCTAAAATGGGTTAAATGCCAGAAAGGAAGGGAAAGACTAGGTAAGAGCTGGTTAAAATAACGCAGGATTAAGGTACAGTTTAGTTTCCTCTTCCAGGGATTTCCTCTCTAAAAATTTCTTTGGGAGACAGACACTCTTCCAAATCCATTTTATTCTACAAAGCACACAAAACCAATGTGCTCTGTCTCTCGTGGCCTTGCTGTATAGTAATATGTTGAAAATAGAGACCTATTTTTCTTTCCAGACAGGGTGGATAGTTATCTGGAGTGAAAAGTTTCATTTTGTAGCATTTTTCATTGAAACTATCACCTGATAATTACACTGAATAGAAAGTAAGCATTAATCACATCTTTAATATATCAATTCATCACTGTCTACCTTGTGTGAAGCAGAACTAAAATTAATCAGTCAAACCAAACCCCATCACAACCAAACGCCTGGGAAGAGTGGGAGCCATAAGGAAATCCTTTTAAATGGTTAAAGTGCACTTGCCCCGGCCAGCAGGAGGATGAGGCCTCAGTGGTAACTCCACTTTCTGTCATCATAAAAGGTGATTTTAATCTCCTTCCTTGCCCAGTTGGAGCAACTTCAAGTTTGTTAGGTACTTAAAGCTTTTAAATGTTATCTGTCCCACAAGGAAAGGAAGTAGGTGAGTTCTTCCATCGTCCTTTACTTGCACAAAGTTTTGTTAAGGAAAGGCTTTCAGAAAACAAATTCACATTTCCAGTTGCAACTGCTGCTTGTGTCCTTGTCACCTCTGTTTCTCAGCTGATAAGTCCACTCTTTCAGGTGGTCCACTTAGAGGCTCCTCATTCTAAAGTTCCAGGGGAAAAAAGCTGTTTTTGTGGTGGTGATTAGATGGAGAGCCTGGCTCCAAAGGACCTTGGTAATGAATAAGGCACCTCGGGAACTATTCATTTGGTACTTAGTATCCTCTGCCTTGTGTTAGTGCTGTGAAAAGAAATCTGTCCCATTTCCCCAACTAGATTATAAATTCCTTAAAGATAGCTGGCAGGTCTTATACTTATTTTGTTAAGTCACTTTCCAAATATGGCAACCCTTGCATAGCTGCTTGATAAATAACTTGCCGTTTGGTTGGTTACAAACTATGGATTCTCTAGAAAGTTTAGGGGGAAAAAAGAGCTGAAAATGTCAAAGCATTTATTTCTAAACTCCTGATCTAGATTATAACCCTTTATTATATTTTATATGGGGTGACAAGATTTAGCATTTTGAGAGATACCTTTTAAGGCATTCAGTGATGGCCATTAGAGCACATTATTTCCCCCTGTAAAATTTAGGAAATTAAAAATTGAAGAGTCAAGGCTGTGGCAAAAATGAAAATAACTGAGGCACGGAGCTATGAGTGCTGAGCAGCCGACTTCACTGCCTCACGCAAAGGGAGCCCGACTTAACAGCCAGCTGAGCGTATGTCAAGTCTGTGCCTCCTCAGAATTGCAGAGGACCCTCTGTCGGAAACCTGTGTGCTTGGCCTTTAATCAAAACAGTGACACGAAATTCACCAAATCCTACACTGACCAAATAGCCTCATCGCTGTAGCTCCTAGCACAGCCTAAGAAAAAGGATGAGTGCTCAGTACATTTTGGATGAGTGAACTGACTTGTAGATTACTGAAGTCTCCAGGGTAGAGTGGCCTAATTTGAAAGTAACAAAGGAAGGAAGGTAAAGGTCAAGAAAAGGAGAGGTTATGATGCCTGTGTACAAAGATGCAGCTTTCACTGTGTATATATCAAAGGAGCCCTTTAATGTTTGAGTTCCGAGTTAAATGCAGAAACTCCAAACTCCTGATGGTTTCCCCATTTTTGTTACCTGTGAAAAAAATTAAATAGAAGGGTATGGCATACTTGTCAGTCTGAGAGCAGGTTATAACTGAAAAGGAAAATTCATGTCAGCAGCCAAAGAAAGAAAGAGCCAAAGATTATTAGGAGTATCAGCCAAATTTGACTGAAACACCCAGGACATCGTTTCAGTTTCTAATTGATCAGTGTGTGAACTGGTTTGCAGTCAAGGTACCAATTGTGCAGACAATTTAAGTTCCTTTTGTTGGGGAACTGCTCAGTTGCAGTTGGCTATTTGAAAAACCAACCCAGTGCCAGGACTTGGCATTTAAATCAGAGCTGGGAAAGATATTTTAGAATAATCAGGGGGAAAAAATGGAGGGGCTCAGTTTTCTAGGTAGAAATAAACATATAAGCTACTAATCCAGGATGTAACTGAAGTGAAAAGAAATGGACCACATAAGTAAGAAATGTTCAGCGTAGCAATAAAATGAGCTACCTACATAAAGATATAGTAATGACAATAAAATTGGTATCTTAATTTGAATAACACACAGCTTGCAAAGTGCTATCACATATTTTATCTCATTTGATTCTCACAGGTAATTATAAAATGTATTTGCATATTATACATATTCGTATAATTGATTTTTCAGCACCAAAGCCAAGTACATTTGTACACATGCTCGCTGTCATAGCTCTTATGAAATTTATTTTAAATGCCTATTGTTTTCCCTTTATTTTCATCTTCTTTCTGGGGTCTTTGGCCTTATGCATCCTCATGGATCAATTCTTGGACCTGTTGACGAATTTACGGGTTGCTATTGGGGGGCGAATTATATCCTTCCTCAAACTGATGTGTTAAAATACTAAACCCAATACTTTAGAATGTGACCCTATTTAGGATCAGGATCACTGCTGATGTAATTAGTTAAGATTAGGCCATTAGGTAAGCCCTAATCCAGCGTGACTCCTATCTTTATAGAAAGAAGAAATGTGGACAGAAACAGGCACGCAGGGAGAATGGCATGTGAGGATAAAAGCATCAACCAGGGTGCTGCTTCTGCAGGTCAAGGAATGCCAAAGATTGTCGGCAAACCACTAGAAGCCTGGAAAGGCATGGAGCAGATTCTCGCTCACAGTGTTCAGAAAGAACCAACACTACAGACATCTGCAGCCTCCAGAACTGCGAGACAATACATTTCTGTTATTTAAGCAATGTTTGTGGGACTTTGTAAATGTGGCCCCAGAAAAGTAATGCAGTTGCCATCATGCCTGTTACTTTAAGAATAGGGAAGTGTCTAAGAGTATAGCGTCATGAGTCTTTAGGAAAGTGTGCCGTTATGGAATTGTACACCGAAAACCTATATAATTCTATTAACCAGTGTCACCCCAACAAGTTCAGTAAAAAAAGAAAGTACATGTATATCAAAAGAGAACTCCTTGTCATCCAATAGCCGTAGCCCTGACTTCCTAAGGACCCCTCTGCCCATCTTGTAGCACATGAATAACTTGGTGAAGCTGCTCTGCCAGCTCCTGCCTCAGGTGTGTGATATTGACCGCCCCCCTCTACCCATAGTCCATGAGCTGGGATGAGGCCTTTCCTAACATGCTCTGCCGGAATGCCTATTGTCCATGGGGACTGGCAGAAAAGAGGTTGGCTCCCAGCTTTACCTGTTACCAAGTATGTATTCTTAAAAAACAATCTTTAATTTTTTAAAACTTATCTCACTAGGTTGTTGAGAGGTGTAAATGAGTTAATGCCTGTTACTATTTTCCAGACCATTGTTTCTGTCTCAGTGTTGAAAGCTGCTGCAGAAACATGGGAGAAAGAACATAAACACCCAGAGAATTTCTCTCCAGATCATGGTTCTGTGTTCTTTCTCTGTCTCTTTCCTCTTAGTAAAACAGCATACGGTTGTTTTTGTTTGTTGTTGTTTTTTTTTTTCCTGTAACATTCATTTGCCTACTCTTCCTCCTAATTTCTAAGGTCCTTTTACCATGTTGACCCCATCAATGTTGTCTTCTTGACTTCCTCTTATCTAAGGTAGGTGATCGACTACTCATCCCTTTCTCTGAAAAGCACTTTTACCCTGTCTATGGGTGGCAGCAGAACTTCTATGGAAGAAGGTTTGAAGGCAGTGATTTCATTGGAAAGGCATGCCAAAAGCTATGCCTTGAGTCTGCGTTTGCAGAGCAGGCGTTGTGTTTTTGTTTACTGTTGGTTTATTTGGGTGAATCAGGGACAATGGGTGAGCTAATGAGCTCATGCACGATACTAAAGCCTCATGTACTGGCCTTTCTTGTTTGCCAGTCCAGACCTCTTCTCCATCCTGCTCAATGGCAGTTTACCCAAGCTCTTTTATTGTCCTTGGAGGACATCACCTAGTTGGTCCAGAGAGAGACTAGGGCATTTGTTTCCTCCAACTCCAGGTCCCTGCAAGCCAGGCTGTTTTTAATAGTGCAGTGTTCTCCTGAGACAATGGTTCCTTTCCAGAAACCCTTCTCCTAAAGTGAGCTCTCCCTGAATTCCAGTGATTAAAAATTCCAGTAATAGTATTCTCACCTGCCTTATTCAGGACCAGATGTAGATATACAAACAAATGTAATAATTACTCTTTAATACCTCCATTCCTTGAAAAATTGGAGGCTTGCTCTATTGCTAACTTTTAGGAATTCCATTATGGTTTAACCCTTCCCATACCTCTGTAAATGATCCACTCATTAAAACTCTCTTCACCAAAAACCACGGAGCGTGCCACTTTTCTACTGTCAGGACTGTCATGGAGGTGCTGCTGCCACAGCCATTCTGGCACTCCCACCTGTCTCTCTAAGAACACCATACGAGGTGTAACCAGTGGGTCGTTGATTGTTTATCCCAGTTCATCTATATACCAAATAATTTTAGTGATGCTTTTATACCACAACCAGCTGCTCTTCTGTTAGTATGTTATCGTGCTCCTCTGATATTCTTTAACTTTTCCTTTCCTTCTTTCTGCCTTCATCTTTGAGTCTGTCATGTAAAGGCAGCCTGGCCCAGGGAAGGAGCAGGGACATTTGTCAGCCAGCTGGCTGGGCTTGAAGTCAGGTAGGCAGCTGTTATGCATGCATGAACAATGGCACTTTGAGCAAAACATGAATCTTCCATCAATGTCATGACTATAACACCCGCAAATTCATGATGAAGAACAAACAAAAATAACACAAGTGAAGACTAGAGAGCATAGTAGGGGGTTAACAGTTGTTAGTACCTTTCTCCAATTAAAAATACATTTTTATTTATATACATGTAAGTTCCAAAACTGCCCTGGGACTTTTGTTTCCTTTCCCAGCAATGTATGAAGCATGGTATTTTTGGTCCACTTGAAATAAAATGCTACACTTCTTTCATCAATTTATCTTTTCTACCATCTCTTGGCATTAGTCATGATTTCCTTCTCTCTGCTACATAATCAAATGGCAAAATCATTTTTGGTGACTCCATCCCTTGGAAAAGTGCAGATTTCCCAGCACAGGATCATTTCTCATCGGCCACTTTGCTTTGAGCAGCGTTCACTTTGCAGCAGGCTCCTGAAATCAACCCTGCTGTTCCTTTCTAGTCCATGTCAGCTGCCCCTCCTCCTCCTCATCGTCACTGGCACTGTCGGCGAGCTGTCCCACCTATGAGCCTGCTTTCTCCCAGGGTAGTGTCTAGGAAGGTGAAGACCACTGTCCTAGCGGCCCTCGAAGCTCTCTTAGAACTCAGGAACTAGGTCGGCAGGCCCAAGAGCAAGTTCCCTTTCAAGGACTTGTTCATGCACTTTGTTTCCGGAGCCAAAAAGCCTAATTTTGAGTTCTTTTTCGCTTCTCTCTTTGATAACCTTTGACCACGCCCTTGCTCTTTTCCCTGCACTTTTCTCATTTCCCAGAATGACCTGTGAAGAATCCTTTCAGCCTCCAGAGTTGTTCTTTCAGCATCACCTTCCCCGATCCCCATTTTATTAGGTAACCCTGCTAGAGCCTTCCTTTCTTTTCTTCTTTCTCACTCTAACATGTCGGTCGTCCATGAGTTTATGGGGGTTGGCCTGATGTTTCAGTTATTTATTTTTGCTCATAGATCTTTAACTTCTAACATACAAATTCATTTATTTGTTGTTTGAATTTCATAGTTCCCACCTTTATCCTTTCAGTTTGTCTTTAAGTTTTCCAGGATGGTGGAAGGGGGGGAACACAGGCTGCCTATCCAAAATAACATGATATGAACCTCGGCTTGAACACAAAACTTTGGTTTCTTCATCTGTAAAAAGGGATAACATTCCACCACATGGAGCAGTTTTGAGGACTATCAGATTTTATTTGTTCATTTTTACTGCAGTAACATTGATTAATGAGATTTTATAGGTTTCGAATGTACAGCTCTGTAATACGTCATGTATATATTGCAGTGTGCCCACTACCCAAAGTCAAACCCTTTTCTGTCACCGTATTTAAACCCCCCTTTCCCTTTGGTACCCTCTGCTAACCATCATACTGTGGTCTGTATCTGTATGTTTCTGTTTGTTTAGGGCTGTCGCATTTTAAAAGCCAATCACAATACCTGGCACACTGTGTCCACTAAACAAATGTTAGTTTTCGTCCTTCTTCTCTTGCATTAAGCTCAAACATTAGGAGACATGTATCATTTGCTGTGGTTTTACTCCTTTTCCTGAAATTTTATGTTGTAACTCTAATCTAACACGTGTCACTAGAGCTGGACACATGGAGTTGGGTGCCGAGATCTGCTTCTTCTGATCATTTTTCTTATGTTTCTAAACCTTTCATGTTCTAATAAGATTTTTTAAATCCTTTTCATGCCACTATAAACTTTCTGAGATTGTGAGGAGTTAATTTTTGTCAGGATTACAGAATAATAAGTATTACTTTTATCCTCTATTTTACAATCTCTTTTCTCCCCTAGAGACAAATTGCCTAATAAACATGGCCCACATCGTGCTTTGTTGAGTTTGATTCAGACCTCTAGCATATTTATCTAAATCTCTTACATTCTATATAGGTAGGTCAATTCAAAGTATTTTACCATAGAACCACAATTTGGTTATAGCTACTCTTATCTTTATGAAATTAAATTATTTACAAAAGATAATACTTTTTTCTGTAATGAGAAAGGTTTCCTACCCTTTAATAGTGTGGATCCCTTCCTTGTGTGTTGCAGACAGAGGCAAAAAAAAAAAATGCATGTGCCTTGAGTTGAGAACATGCTTGGCACATTTAAGGCACAATAGAGTGTCAGTTTTTCTGCAGTGGGCAAAGTACAAGGAAGAAGAATATAGAATAGTAAAATAGCAGTGGTCTGAGGATTTAGGGGAGAGTGAACATTTTGTAGGGTCTTGTTAGGCCCCTGTAAGAATTTGGGCTTTCACCCTGACCAGCAGGGCTCAGCTGGCTTACTGTCGTCCCACAAACGGAAAGGTTGCTAGAAGGTCAGGGCACATGCCTGGGTTGCCGGCTGGTCCCAGTTTGGGTGTGTGTGAGAGACAGCCAAGAGCTGTCTCGCTTGCACATGGATGTTTCTCTCTCTTTCTCCCTCCCTTCCCCTCTCTCTAAAAGTACATAAATTAAATCTTAAAAAAATAATTTTGGTTTCATGGAGTGAGATGAGCAGGTAAATTTCACAAGGCATGATCTGATCTTGTTTTATCAGTGTTCATACCTTGTTTTAATAGTACTCATAGAGACAGAGCACAGACACAGGGCACTGCAAGAAAGGGGGTGTAATAATATGTGTGAGAGATGATGCTGGCTCGGGGTCAGGGAGAGACATGTGGAAAAGGTGAAGTATTGAGAGGTAGAGTGTAGGGCCAGTAGAATTTGCAGATGGGGGACCTGTGTGATATGAGAGACAGATAAGTTACAAGGACGATTCCAGCTTTTTGAGGAGTTGCCATAGACCAAAAGAAGTAAAGATGCAGTAAGAGTACCTGTGGAGGTGGATGGCTGGAGAACGCATGTGGAGTGGAAGGGAGAGAAGGCAGCAGACTGTGTGCTTTCTAGGGAGGGACACAGGATAGAGGCAGGAGTTGGGAGGCACTGGCTTACAGATGATAACGACAGTCATGAGAATGGGATCTGAGAGAAAATAGAAATCAACAACCGAAACTGAAACAGAGCAATCAATGAAGTAAAGACCAGGAGAGTAGGAGTACTGGAAATAAAATACTATAAAAAAAAAAACTTTTTTCAAGGAGAAGAAACAAATTGATCTGCTAAAGCAAATTTTGCTGACAGATCAAATAAGATAAAGGTTAAAAATTGTCATTAAATTTAACTGCAGAGGTTATTGGTATCCTTGACAAGACACTTTTGGGTGGAGAAACCCTGATTAATTTGGTATTATGAGAGGAGTAGTAGCGAGAAAATGTAATCATTTTTTCAACATTTTCTATAAAGGAAGGTGATATAAGATGAAGGATTTTTAAATTGAAGAAATTGCAAAATGTTTATATGTTCATAATAATCCAAGAGGAGAAATTAATGGCACAGAGGAGAAATGGGACAATTACATTAGCTATTAACCTGTGTAGCAGAAAGGAAAGAGATGCAGGGTGCAGGTAGGCGGCGAGCCTCACAGGACAGTTCACAGGAGGGAGAGGAGAGGATATGAACGTAGGTGCAGTCAGTAGGTGTGATGGTGACAGGCTGAGGGAGTTCTCTTCTGATTGCATTTTCTCAGCAGAATCAGAAGCTAGGTCACTGGCTGCATGAGCAGGTCAGGAGGGAGCGCTGCAGAGAGGACTAGGTTTAAAGTGTCACCCAGGAAAGAGAATGAAAAGAACAGCAATGATGTTGTATGATTGCTCCTCAGTATTGTGGGCTTAAGCTAAGGACCTAAGCTCATTCACCATGAATTTAATGTGCAACCAGTCGGCAAGGTGGTGGGCTTTTCTCCAGCCGCATTCAGCTGTGCTGGGGTGGGCCCAGGCATGAGGAAGTGAAGGGCTGGATGTGTGCAGAGCAGAGACCTGCTTGGACATACCATGACAGTGACATAAAGAAAAATGAGGAGGGTGTGGTTATATTGAAGGGCTGTGGGACTGGACCTGGACAAACAGGACCAGGAGCAAACAATGGGTGTAGGATAGATGGATTTTAGGCTGTAGGGTTTGAGGGAATATTAGAATTGGGGCACCACAAACTAATCTATTTTTTCTAAAGTAAGAAATTTTCTTTTGCTTTGATTTGTTTTTCATCTACAAGGACACTCTTCTTGCTGTGGTTCTTTCTGGTCACCCGTGTTCTTTTTCTCCTGCTGTACTTTATTCCATGTAACTCTGATTCTTCTTCCATTAAAAATTTTCCTTATTTCTCCTGAAATATTGTACTGCTTTTCTGTTTTATTAAGTGCTGTCCTATAGAACTTTCTATGATGATAGAAATGTCCTAGAACCACACTACCCAATTAAGTAGCTACTAGCCACTGTGGACAGCATGACTAAGGAAATAAGACTTTCAATTTTATCTAATTAGAATTAATTTAAATTTTAGTAAACACATATAGCTAGTGAATAATCTGTTGGATATCACAGTGAGGCCAAGAGATATGTTTATATCATTTGATAAGATAAATGTCATTGGCATTAAAATAATTTTTCTGGTCTCCATTTCACCTTTACTTTCTCAAGTAGGCCCAAGTGTGCTACCTCTCTCCACCTCCCATTTACTCAACAAATATTTGGAACATCAGCTGTACGTTGGTACCAGGGACATATGAGTATGGATGGATGCTGTCCTCAGACAAGGAGATGAGTGAGAAATCAAAGACAATAATATAGAATTACAATACAATGTGTCACATGCTGTGATTGATGGAAGTATGAAGAGAGTTAGGAGCCCAGCAGGAAATGGGCAAAGAACATAGTCTTCAGAATCCTATGGACCAAGGTTTGAGCCTGGCTTTGTTGCATTGTCAGTAAATAATCCACCTTACAAGATTATTGTAAGAAATAAAAAAAAAAAATCATGTATGGAAAGTGCTTAGCATACTGCCTGCCTTTAAATAAAACTACTTCCCTTTTGGGAAAAAATAAACACATAAGGTATTTTCTTTGTTTTGTTTTGTTTTGTTTGTTTCGTTTTATAAAATTTACCTGTCATTTTTTTCATTGAAAATTATGTCATCTTTACTGTTGATTCTTGGGACAGAATTTTTTAGTGCAACTTATATTCAGCCGATTCCTTGAGTCCCATATCTACCGTGGCTTCGAGCATCTCTGTGCCCACTCTCACGCGTATCTAGCAGGAAATGGAGATTCTCTCTCCTCTCACATATCAATATATTGTACAGAATAATCATCCAGTTTATTCTTTTTCTTGAACACTTACTAATCCAAAGAATGCTTTTAACAAAATGTAATGTCTTATGTCCAAAAGAATTTTAAAAATATTGGAATCTTGGAAATATAAACAAAGCTTCATTCTTGCCAGAAGTCACCAAACCTCTGTTCGAATACCACGAATAACAAGGAGCTCACTACCTACCAAAGTAATTCAGTTCATTATCAGGACTTTCATCAATGGAAAGGTCATTTTTATGAGGAGATATAATCTACTACCCTCTGGATCTCCCCATAAGTCCTAATTGTGTCCTTTACCTTTATGGAGTGGCACACCACTGGGAGGGAAATGGAGTGAGTGGGGTTACAAGTAAGGATGAGATTACACATTACCCAAAGACTTTCTTATCTAAGTAGTATCCAGCTAGGAGTCACCTTTACTATTGGTTGTAAATATTGTCCCCTATATGAGTCCCAGTGAAAAATGTCATAATCTGGAGTCTAGGATAGACTAGAACAAATTTAACTCCTCCTGTTCATGGCAGCCTCACACATATTTCATATATCCCATCCCCCCAGGAGTCTTTCCTGTTTCAGCTTAAACGTTCATTTATTCTTCATGTCATGATTTCAGGTTTTCTCATCATTCTCCTTCCTTTGACCTCTTGCCAGGTCCCTCCCTACAGTGCCTTATGATGAATTTCTTTTAAGCAATATCCAGACATCTAGTTGGATGGTTAAACACCTGGAGGTATGCTGGTTGGATTTACGAGTAATACTGAAGTTGAGGAACTTTTCTTTTCTATTTCCTTTGAATGAGGTCTAATACTCAGGCTGTATTACAAGTTTCTTGGCCTCTGCTCCACCTTCTTTTTGTTTTTCAGTGTGTGATAAAAGAATTTCTTAGGACCTGGGAAAGTCAGTGATGACAAACCTAATCTCTCACAAATATTTTACATAGTTTTCATAACCCTGTTTTCAAAACTTAGCACCTGGCATTGATGAGAAAGAGAAAATAAACCTCTCATACCCACGGAGACATTCTCTGCATATTCACCTTCTTTGACAAAAGAAATATAAAGATTAATTTTCCTGTTTTGGTCTGCCTTGGCTCAAATATGCCATTCTTCCTCCTGCCTCCTACATGACAGAATGATATATAATCAATAGATAGATAGTTGACAGATTATTGATAGATAAACAATTGATAGAGGATAGATAATAAATAGGTTTATAGATATAAGTGTGTGTGTGTGTGTGTGTGTGAGATTTATCACTTTAGTTCTAGTTCTCTTGTTTTTTCGCTCATGTTTAATTTTTCAGGATTTTTTTGCATTTGGTTTTCATTCCCATGTACAACCCTTGCTATTTACTCCTTTGTTTTGCCACCCATTTTTTCCCCTATTACACAGCTTAAAGTAACCAGCAGCTTTAGGGAGGAGCAGTAATGCACAGTACAATGCAAAATACATTTTCCCGGGGGACAGTAATAACTTGATGGCGCCTCATTGTGGGGCAAAGTCAGAAGAGACGTGAAGCAATTTGTGTTTCAGCAAATCCCAGAACGTCAGGTCCTTGCCGTTGTCTTAAAAATAGTTCCCACATATCAGGACATATTTTAGAGCTAAGTTAAAAGCATATTTGCTCGTTCTGAGCATCTCTGATGGGGTTGAAAATGCTGAGGCTGTGGAAAGCAAAGTTGGGAGTATTTATCCCAGAATTCCCTCAGGGAATGAATTTGCAGCCATTTAAGCCTAAACATAGAGCAAATAGGAAAATGGGCACTTTTCCCACTCTCTCAGGATTTGTCTTCTATCGTATCCTCATATGGATTACAAGTAGAATAGAAGTATTAGTAACCAGAATTGACCCTTTGATCTCCAGCAACTCTAAGAGACTTTCTCAGGCAGTGTTAAAATTCTGCACATCTAAACCTGCCCCTGGGCCCAGGTTCCTCTATTCTGCATAGCCTGTTGTCCTTGGGGCACTTTTCGTATTCAGGGCTACTAACACATAATATGAGAAAAGCAGTTCAATGTCATATTTTTAGAAAGTAACTTAGTTGCGCTTCTTTGTTTACTTGGAGTTTTAAGAAATATGTAACACATCTACTGCTTAGATCTTCATATTAAAAACACAAAAACTCTATGCATCACATGACACTATCACAGTTTTGTTCTGACCTGCCACAAAAACAAGAAAAAGTATGGGGTAGAGGTAACAATGTAGACTTAGTAATACAGGGAGAAATGCATAACAACAGGCAGACTGCAAGGGGCAGATGAAAGAAAAGATGAAATCAGAGAGAGGGACACATAGCCCCACAGCAGGGGTCTCCGATGCCTTCTTTATCCCACTCCCAGGGTGTGAACTCATAAATATGACCATGTCTACCCAAGCAATCTTGAATAGTATAAGCTGCTATACAATTGTGTAAGGTTATTTTGGTCAATGTGTTGTTTTTTTTTGGGGGGGGTATCAAATATTTTTTTCTTATGGAGTTTCAGCCATGTATGGTTGTTTCTTGTTATGTATTATGCATGGAAAGATGAATACTATAAAAGGAAAAACATAAAAGCAAATGTTTGCTCATACCCTCTCAACCATGAACCTGTATTATCACCAGAGAAAGGCAAAAACAAAGTTTAAACCCAGAACTTTGTGGGGAAAAAGAAGTAGAAACAATTATGTAAAGGATACAATATAATAATGTGATGCTTAGGTGAAAGGAAACAGAACTAATACAGTGTGAAGAAAAGCAATAAGGGATAGATTGTTGTCATTGTTATTGTCCTGGTTTAGGAGACACTGGACTCAGGTTTCAGGAAGTTCTGGAATAGGTGGTGAGTGTAGCCAGATCAAGAGGTAGTGATTTAACTTCGCAAATCATTGTGTATATAATAATAATAATATTGGATAAGACAGGCATAAATCGAACATCATATTCTCCAAGCAGTTCCTCAAGTTCCACCAGAAACTTGTGAGGACAGCCCTTTTCATTCCTTCAGGGAAGCAGTATGGTCTAGTGACTATAAATGCAGGTTCTAGATATAAACTGCCTGGGTCCAAATCCAGATTGTACCACCTACCAGCTATGTAGTCCTGGACACACCTTGAACCTCCATGGATATATCAGTTTCCTGCTGCTGGTATAACAAATTATCACAAATTCAGTGTCTTGCAAAACACAAATTTATTATTTTATAGGGTGGAGGCTGTATGCTGTTTGGAGGGTCCAGTAGAGAATGCATCCTTATCTTTTCCAGCCTCTTGGGGTCTCCATTCCTTGGCTCATGGCCTCTTCCTGCCTGTTCAAAGTCAGCAGCAGAGCACCTTCATTCTCTCCCCTGTGACCTCTTCTATTCCTTTTAAGAGGGCCTTCATGACTACCTCAGGTCAACCTAGATAATCCAGGATAATCTCCCTATCTTCTGATCCTTAATTTCTATCATATCTGCAGAGCTAAGAAACACAAGTAAGATAAAAAGAATAGTTTCTTTTTCATTGATGGTCTTAGCCATTAATTCATTTGAGTGGAACCAAGTATGGGGATGGGAGGTGGGATGTGTGGGAAGGATGGCATTGTGTGGGCAGAGGCAGGGGCAGCTCTGGAGCTCTCTACAGCCTAATCTGATTTTCCTACAAATGACCACTTGGCATTGGGGAAATCAGTCAAATAATTGTTGATTTTTTTTTTTATGTGAAGGCACTAATACCATGATAATGCCAGGGATGAATTTTATACATTGTTGGGATCTTAAAAATGTAACCTATACTTCTCAATTTTATACAAGAGATACCCACCTCGGATCCAGAGAGAGCGTTGTCCAAAGACACAGTTAATGGCAAAGCTGAAATGAAAACCTGGGGCTGCGGGCCACCTGCCCAGAGTTCCTTCTACCGTGTTTGGTTCCTAAGGGAGACTCAACAGCCTAACCAGTGTTTGTCCACTGCCCTTCTAATGCCATCTGGTCGAAGAAAGTAGAAGTTAGCCTATAGAACACCTGAGTTTCAAATATTAAATCTCCTGAAGGTAATAATATATTCTAGGCTGGGTCCTGGAACAGACAAAAAAAAAAATCAGTGGAAAAAACAGTGGACTCAAAATAAAGTTGGTTTCTTAGTTTTGACAAATGAATCATGGTAAGGCAGGGTGTTAACAATAAGGGAAACTGAGGGATGAATGCATGGGAACTCTGTACTCACTTTGCAACTTTTATATATATGTATTCACTCCTCCAAGGGAGCCATGGCTCTTCTCACTAAGTCATCTGGTAAGTACAGAAGAGAAATATGTTTATCCTGTTAGTTTCCTAATGACCATTGGTGCTAAACTTAACTAAAATCTATATCAAGAAGCCCCATCCAAAAAGAATGGCTTCTCACCATGAGTCAGTAGGTATGTGTTAAGTACTGGGAACAAAACAAGTGAATAGATCAAGTAGGAATTGTAGTAACACAGAGTTATTATTCTATTCCTTCCTGTTTATTCCGTTGAATTCAATCCAACGAGTATCTACTGGGGATGTATTTCATACCCTATACTACAGTAACCATTTGAGGACTACAATGGAAGACCAGTATCTGTCATACAAAACAAGATCTAATGTTATTATTCAATCCACTGTGTTTAAGAAGGCATCGCAGAGTCCCTGTCTCACCAGGACAGGAATCCAGCTAGGACCCCCTGCACAAATGAGCTCTTTTATATGCCTTCTTGCTATAAAATATAAGAAGATGTCTTACTTAGCACAGAGGAGGTTTACACTTGAGATGCACTTGAGTATATTTCTTATGTAACTCATTTCAGACACGAGCAACATTCCTTCAAGGCAATGGGAGCATCTTTGGTCCACACCACTTTACATGATTAAAACTGAATAAAGTTATTAATGGCTGGAAGCAAATGAAGATTATCTTGGGAGTGGAGATATTTAAATCTCTCTCTTTCTTCATTGTGATGAAAACAAAAACAGTTCATCAAAACCTAAAAGCAGTAAAATATTTGTACAAGTATACCACAGGATAGAACAGAAATAATTTCTGAGGAATCCTTTTCCCTCCCTATGTCCCTTTTCTCATTCTTTCCACCATTATCATTATTCAGTCATCTGTAACATTTCTCCCCTACTTTTTCTTTCCCCCTCTTTCTTTCCTCCTCTGTCTTGCCTACTGTGTGCGTTGTACTGTGTTGGTGCCAAGGCAGAACCCAGGACATCAGGAACAAAATCCGTGTCCTTGCCATTGGTTCATTCATTCAAAATTTGTTTGAGAGTCTATAGTAAGCTAGGCACATTATATCATATAATATACAGTGTCTAAATAAACAAGTCCCTAAAATGAATCAATATTGTGTAGCAGGAAAAGTAGGTATTTTGCTATTATTCCATGCCTGCCTTGAGTCCCACTTCTCTACCACTGTTTTAGTGATTTTGGAGATCCTCCTTAACCTCTCTGTGATCAACTTTCTTCATCGGTTAAATAAAGAGAATATAGTTACCTTCTTGTTTGTCGTGAGAATTAAGTAAATATGGTTTATAAGATGACCTAGCTTAGCATTAAGAAGGGGCCTGATATATGGTGCCTGTCCATGGAATTCAAGCCAGGAAATTTACACATTTCACTGGGGAGATAGACGTAAAAAGTGTTAATAACACTTCTCTCTAGAGTATCACTTCGAAAACTGTGTAGTGATCGTTACATACATTACCTCACTTCATCCTCATAGGACAGCAGCATTGGACCCAGTTCATACATTTGAAAAAACTGGAGCATGGAGAAGTAAATTGTCTGAAGCTGTAGCAGAACTCAGTGGCAAAGCTCAGGTTTTGACATTTCAGGCCCACTCCTCATTTCATTACACTGTGGATCCACTGTGAGCTGTGTCCCACTAGTTAGCAAATTGACTGAGGAAGACTTCAAGAACATGGCAAAGAAGAGGCTTACAAGCGGAGCACAGAGAAAAAATGTAGTGTCAGATGGGTACCAAGGAGTGTAGAGAATACCCAAGAGACCATTTCTTTACTTTCTCTGACTATCATGCTGGCTAATTTTAGACCTGTTTATTTAGATTCTGTTCTTCTAAAATGTGCCACAAAGCAAATTTAAAAAACAAACTGACACCAGTGACACATGACTAGAAAAACAAGGATACTGTATGCCTTGTTCCATGCCACTTTCCATATGGGAATTCAGTATTCACAGGTTTTGGAATCCATGGCAGGTGCCGAAACCAATCCCCTATGGGTACCAAGGGATGATTGAGGTTTTGGGGTGGTACAAAATTATATGCTGACATTTGCTTGCATGGAGTTTGGTGTCTCTAGCTCCTATGTTGTTCGAGGGTCAACTATAATTTCAGGAAGTAATGAAGTAAGAGTTAATATGGCTCTTCTTCTTAATCATTTTGTGGCATATTGATAAGGTAAAGAATAAATAGCAGAGATTATTATAATAATTCTTGTATTTGCTTATTCCTCTAATAATTATTATCTAGTACCAAATTGGTAAATCACATACATTTTTGGAACTTTGGATAAATTCAATGCATACTCATTCTTTCATCTATCATTTTAAAAGTCTAAATTCACTCTTCAGTGTGGAGTGGCTCTGTAAATTTTTATTTAATATTTAATTGGAATTTTTCTATGTTCTCAATATGCAAACATTTTAATTTGAATGTCAAAAAGTAATATTCATTATAATATAGCACATTCATTTTGAATAAGCCCCATTAACATTATTGCATATTGCTGGGAATTCAACTAAAAAAAATAATGTGATTAAGCATCCACATTTAAATGTCTTATAAAAATGTAGCAGAAAAATAAAGAATTTCAAACTTACAACATTTTACTCTGTAACAAGTTTTCCTTACTATTAAATCAACTCAATTTGGAAAAGTTCCATATCTTAAGCACATGATGTCATATAATACATCAAGATAAATGAAAAACATATAATTCCTTTTTACAGAGTATGATTTCAATACTTAATTCATCATTCACCCTTTTGAGAGAGAGCTTCAATCAGAATCTAAGCTCCAATACACAATTCACAAACTAGAGCTATTTATTACAATGTTGTATCATTTGTCACTTTTATGGAATTCAGTGTATTTTGCAGGCTGTAAAATGGGCTAGAGTGATTCAGAAATGATCTATATCATCATTATTCCTCACTCCTAGTGCTTGCATTGCAACTACTCTCTCCAACATGCTTGATTTATTAGGTGAATAAATAACAATAGGGTCCAATAATGTATATCTAGTAAGGCTTCATTAGATGCCCAGGAGATGCTATCCAGATTTTAAATAATTGAAACATGCAGATGATAGAGTCCAATGGACTTGAGATGATTGGGGGATAAATATTTACTAAAGCAGAATAGTGAAGAAAAAGTGCTTTCAGAGTATATTGGAATTGAAGGGACACATTCTAACGATAGTAAATGTTCTTTGTAAAATTACAGCAATTCAGAGCTTTCTTCTCTCAAAATAGAAAAGGCAACTTAAAGTGGAAGGTGAGTAATCTGTTTATTTTCTCTGAGTCTCAAACAGACTGTTCTCCAACTTTCAGCTGACTCACTCTTAAAAAATTGTACTGTAATGTTGGTCGAATTCATTAATGACTAATTTCCCAAGCCAACCCAGTGCTGAGTCTCAGTCCAATAAAGTAAACCCCAAGGATTGGAGTATATTGCTTTTCTCAATTCTAATACTTCATCTTCTGCTAGTTGAAGTTATTCAATTGGTAGGTTAAATAAGTTTTATGCTCTTAATTAAACATCTTTTAGCATTCTGTCTACAACATGCATAAAGTTTCAGTCTGTAGTCAAAAAACCTTGGTTCTATGTTTTGGAAAGTTCCAGAATGTTTGTATCAGAGACTATTTATAATAGGTGTAGCTTAGATAGTTTATAAAGATAAACCTAGTAAAATTTCTAACATCCCCCAGTTAGCATATTTTAACTGCAAATGCATTTTGGGAAGGAGAATTTTTTTCCCCTCTAAAATAGAAGTTTCTTCCTTCTAATTGGAAAAAAAAAGTGTCTCACAAGTGATGAATAGATGCTAGAGGAGAATATTTATTTCTTTTCTAAAAGCAAACTGGAAAGTTCCTTCCCTATAATTGGAAGTGAGGAGGAGTACTCTCAAAAGTGAGAAATAGTTGCTAAAGGAATGACATATCTACAGCTAAAAAAGGATATGTGTGTGTGTGTGCTTTATTCGGGAGAAAGAGATCTATCCTTTATATCCTTTTTTAAAAATAAAAAGAATTATCCTCCTCCTTGTTCCAAATGCATAAGGACAACAAGAGAGCTAACATGTCCAGTTGCCACCTGGACCAGGACTCTAATTAGAGAGGCCAGAAATGTGATTAGAGTCAAGGGCTTAGAAGGTAGTAGGGAAGCAGATCCTGTGGGTCTGGAGAGAGTATCTGAGACCCAGAGGAGCGCACAAAGCTGGTCTAGGCAGGAAGGAAACCCTGAGGCAGGAGAAAGGAGGTACTATAGATCTCATCAGGGCTCCCTTAGGATGCCCTGCTGGGGGTGGGGGGTGAGGCCACAGATATTGCTCACAGAGAAAAAGGAGTCAGAGACGGGGCTGCTGGCAAATGGTTCCGTTACCCGAAGCATGAGGCTCCTCACCAAAGCATCAGTAAAGATGAGTACTTTAATATGAGGCGTCAAACAAATGTTTTCCAATACTAAATCCATTTATTCAAGGCATCACAGAGGGCCTGCATTGGCACGTGATCATATATTCTTTTTCTTCTAGCATTTTTGCAGGATTTCTGCATCCCATAATTGCCTTGCTTCTGTAACCTAGTGAAAATACAACCTTCTCAGTAATGCTTTGTTATCTGAGGACTGAGGTTTGCTGCCACAAGAGAGGTGGTGGAGCAAAACAGAACAGATGAGAGAGCCACAAACATCATGTTAGAGAACCTTTCCCTGACCCATCACTGGGCCCCACACCCTTCTTCTCCTGGACCAGTGCTAAGGCTGTGCATATATATGGTATGTATGTCAGGTCTTTCTGCCAGCAATGTTCTTCCTACCTGACAACAACCTTTCCATCAAAAATCTTTGGTTGCTGTTCACTTCATATTCTAGACCCCAGACACATGCTATCTCAGGAACCTTAAATAGCATTGCCCTAGCCTTACCTTGCCTTAGATAAATTGCTTAGTCTCAAGAACCCATTTCCTCTAGCAATTTTGCCTGTTGCCCCTACGTATATTGCATCCAAATCTATATTTTCAGGTCTAATTTTTTCTTGAGTTCACAACATATTCAACTACTGGTACAGGTTGCTACCTGAATATTTCCAAAAATGCATGTGTAAATATTTAGTAATGGTTATTTTGAATTCACTATATACCAGGAAATTCTCTCTACGTAATTGATAAGTTTCTACTGACAGAAGACTAGACCCACAACCTCCCAACCCCCTCCCAATCAAAAAATAAAGTGAATACCCATTGTTAATGATTAAATATACAAGCTAGAGGCTGCTTGCTGACTTGTTAACTAGGAGGAGAAATGAGAGACTGATGAGCAGACTCCCTCTAGATCTGCAGTTTTCTGAAGCCATGAGCATGGAAAGATGTCTGTGTTAATCTCCCACTTTCAGTTTGCCTCTTCCATATCCCAAGTCATAGTTAGGACACCTGATTATATGCTTTGCTTCTATTGTGGTCCTGCCTTTATTGTACTGTACAACACTGCAAAGAAGGGTCAGGAGAGCCAAGTTTTACTTGTGGAACAACAGAACAGACCATCTTTGCCATTGTACCCATAAGCAGCAGGGAGACAGGAAGGCTGCTGTCCATCAGCACTCTGGAGGAAACCCTCCCTCCTCTCCTTGCTAAAGAAATTTCATTGCCTAGAGACCAGTTCTAGAGAAAAAAAAATCCTCAGAATTTAGCCCTACTCTCTCAGCATTACATCTCTTTCTCAGAATCTATTTTAATTTTAGATAATCAGTAGACATCCAATAAATGCCATTTTTCTCTAATTCTCAGCAAAATTCTTAAAAAATAAAAAAGCAAAAAAAAGTTTCTTTATACAATCTGTTGACACTCTCTTATTTCCATTTTTTTCTCTTCAACTCACTCTAAGTGGCTTTTGTTCCTCCTTGTAGTCTTTCTTTTTCCATTTTAAATGTTAGCATCAATTTTTCTGACATTTTGAAAAATTATAGACACAATGCATGCACAAAATATTTTGGAAATTTTAAAATATTTGTATCTATCCCAATACCACAAAATCATTGTTAACATTTTGGTATATATCTCTCTAATATTTCCTAAGCATATTTATTTTTCTCTGACACATAGGAAAATTGGTTTCTGCACTGTTTTTTCATATTTTGTATATTTTCTCATGTAAATACACATTCTTTTACAAGATTATTTTTATTGTATTGTCTTCTATTATACAGATATTCAAAAATTTGCTGAACTAAAACTATATTATTGGACACTTAGGTTTTTATTTTTTTTACTTTTATATAAAGATGCTACAATAAACAATACTATGCATCTATTTCTAAGCATTTCCTTAGGAAAAATTTAGAGAAAAGGAAATTGTTTTACCAAATACTATTTGCTTTTTAAAAAAATTTAGTAAACTTATTGAGGTGACACTAGTTAATAAGATTACCGTGTTTTGCCATGTATAAGGCACACCCATGTTTTTGTGCACATTGTGCACGATCACACTCATGGTAGGGAATCACCATACCCATGTATAATGCACATCCTTATTTTTCCTCAAAAATTTGGGCAAAAAGTGTGCATTATACAAAGCAAAATATGGTACATAATTTTCAAATGTACAATTCTATAATACATCATCTATGTATTACATTGTGTGTTCACCACCCAAAGTCAAGCCTCCTTCTGTCACCATTTATCTTCCCTGTACCCTCTTCTACCTGCCCCCAACACCTTTTCTTCTGACTATCACGATACTGCTATCTGTGTCTATGAGTTTTTGTTTGTTTTGGTTTGTTTTTTTGTTGTTGTTGCTTTCTGTTTCGTATTCAACATATATTCACATTTTTAAGATTCTGGTGTATTTTGTCAAATTATCCTCTGAAAATTCCTACCAACAATGTTTGAGACGCTCTATGTCATCATCCTTACCAAGACTAGGAATTATCATTCATCTTAATTTGTGCTAGTTTTAAAGATGAAGTTTATTATTAATACACAAAAATGCAAGAAGAGTAGCAGAAATCGAACAGTATTTATGCAGATTTAAAAGTGGAAAAGATTATATCAAATCAGGGGGAATTAGAAGAGACTTCCAAGAAAAGAAGACAGATGATACAGGAGTCACTTCAAATAACCCAGAGCTCCTCTACACATAGAAACACCCTGCTACTCTATTATGCATAAACACACTACATACTATATTCTATATAATTCCTATAGTATATAGGGTACTGTAGTATATATATGAGTACATGCTACATATATATATTTCAATAGTAGTATATACACTACTATAGTATATTCTAATACTAATACTAATACTATATTCTGAGTCAGGCATGGATTCGAGAGCCTCTGTTCTACATCTAGGGCTGATTTCAGAACACAATGTGAAAATGCCTTGGTTTTTCCCTGGCACTTCTCTTTTCCTTTTGCAGTATTTTCTCAGGTCTCATCCCAAGGTTCTCCATGTTTGTTGACTCACTCACTAGTGCCAGCAACCCAGGGACACAGTCTGTGTTCCTTGTCGCTTGCGTCCTCTCTTTGTTTAATAGCT
The DNA here is from genome assembly GCA_004026545.1 of Mormoops blainvillei. Lineage (NCBI taxonomy): Eukaryota > Metazoa > Chordata > Mammalia > Chiroptera > Mormoopidae > Mormoops > Mormoops blainvillei. Next base: position 115,898 of record PVJD01003160.1, read on the forward strand.
ACCTCTTTGAGTCCGTATTTCTATCTCTATTGCTTTGTTCTGTGAATGATATCAAAAGGATAAATCAGAAAAGCAAATTTAGATAAATGTTCCAGTATCTCATCACATATCCTCAACACACTTATTTGATAGTGTGTTCTGTACAAGAGACTGTCCCTACATGTCTGTACCCACCAGGTCAGATCCACTGTAAGGAAGCCGAGGGGGCTGAAGCTGCACCGAGAGCCTCATTTTGATACCTCATGAACTCATGCCAACTTTTGTTTCATTTTTCCTCCCACATGGACTATTTTTTTAAATTTCCAGGTATTTGTACTTCTATACATGGAGCTACATAGAGCATGTTGCTCAACTGATTCCACAAATGAGGAGCTGTGGCTTGAAAGGGGATGACACCTGCCAAAAATGCCACAGCCCTGGTGGTTGGCCAAAGAGTCCAGGACCTCTTGAGCTCAGAACTCAACTCTTGCTACCCCCTACATCTGGGCACGTCTGGTACCTTTTATTGAGGTTTCAGTAGACGTTGTTGACATTTTAAAGAGAAAATACCCTGGGTTTCCTGATCTCAGCATGGTTACTCTGGATTGGAGTGGGTCAAATAGAAAGCATGAAATAGGGACAAAAAACAAACAAAACAAACAAACAAACAAACAAACAAAAACACTGGAGCCTGGAGAGACTTAGACTCCATTCTAAGGCCATCAAATTATCCAAATATCCTTCAGCAATTATTGAGTCACAAAAATTAACCCTCCTATAAGAAATTTTTCTTGAACTTGCAATCTAAGGTGGTCTTACATATCCCTAGCATATTAGAAAGCATCTGATTTATTGTCTTCTTACTGTTACCAGCCCTGTCCATTAGAAGGACATCTTCATGAGGATGGGATCCTACAAGTTCTATTGACCTCATATTCCCAATCCTGGAGTAGCAATGGGTATTTTGATAAATATTTGTGAATTAAGTAAGACTGAATTAATACAAGTTATAGTATAGACTTTGATATCATGGAATCCTAAAATAAATATTTTTTAATGAACAAACCTATTATTTGATCTGCCCTTCTAATTTTGAATCTTAAAAAAAAAACAAAACCTTTACTGTAGTAAAATTATTTCCTATATTTGGTATAGCTGATAGCCTAGATGGCTGGTGAGTCATTTATAACACATTTGTTGTCCAGTCCACATCATCACTTTATTTAACTCATCTCTCATAAAATGACAGAAAACTACTGAAAACCACTCGCTTCTCTTGAATCCCACTGACACAGTCCCAGAGCAAAAAGTTACAAATATTGCTTTCCCTAGGGGAAAGCAATCCATACCCTACTTACCACCAGATGGACAGCATTATGATTCCTAGGCACCAGAAATCTGACATTTTTAACTTTTCCACCTACCCAGGAACAGAGTGTGGTAGTTACTCCAAGGAACTGCATTTCAACTCCAGCTGTGGATCCAATTTCCACTTATAAGATTTAACCTGGAAATTATCAGTGACAACCACTGGGGGAAAATGAACAGCTGATTTGGGAGGTACACTGGGAGAAGCTGGCTCAGCCTGGCAAAAGGAAAAGAGAAATGTTGCACCGAGTAAACCTGAATAAAGAATGTCCTTGTGGAAATGAAATGTGATGTGCAGTAATTCCAAACGTAAAGTCACCGAACAGCCTATTAACAGCTAAGTGGATTGATGTGATTATAGATAAGACAAGTGAAATTAAAGAACATTACACGCAATGAAAGCTGCATCTGGGAGCTTTGACGGAGGCTGATGAGAAGTCTACGCAGCAGGAAGACGGGAAAACTACAACATGCTTTGAATGAGAAAATCAAAAGAAAGGTCATATGTAGAAGAAAGTCTGTTTAACAGGGGTATACATGTAGGGTGCAGTTCATTTCCAACTCTGAAATATTAAAGATAAAGGCAGAGAATTATAAAAATGTAAAATAAAAGTCAAAACACCTATAACTTTAAGCTGCAGGCATTTCATTCATTCAATAAACACAGCTAAATGCCTAAGTGCCAGGAACTGAGCTGACCCACAGAAGATTAAAGACATCATCTCTTTCCTCTAAAAAAATAAGTTCTGGGACACACAAGGCAGCTGAAAAATTCAGAAACAAACTTTGTAACGAGAATCAATGCACTCTACTCCCATAAAATCTACACTTTGCATTTCAAAAACAAGAACCCCTTAATGTGTTATTAATTATTAATTGCTTTACACATGTTCTCTCATTCAGTCTTTACAACACTGTGCACTGCTGCCATTACTGCACTGGCAACAAAATTGAAGATCTGAGACACACGTCACAGAGCTAAAGATTAAAGGAGCTGGGATTTGAACTCCGTGTTTGCTCCAAAACCCATGTTCTTTCCTTTCTGCCATGTTATTCTGTGGATACTTAGCCGAAACAACACCTGGTGAATCTGTAAAGTACACAGACTCTTCCTTTCTTGGGCTTTATGTCCCACTGAAGTGACCCTGCCTTCTCAGAGAGCAGGCGACGTTCAAACTTCTCTTGGCAGGATCAGAAATTCATTTACAATCTGGATAATTGGGGTGAAATATCATGTTTTATTCTTCTCAGGTGTACCTGAACATTAACATGTGCTGCACTGTAGCCTTAAGGTCAAACGCTGAATAAAAATCTCCAAACAGTCAGGTCAGAGATGCACAGGAAAGGAAGGAGGGAGATATTTGAGGTAGGGAAGGGAGTCTGTTAACCATCTTCACACAGGTTCCACAAATAGCAGAGGGATAAAGCAAAAAGCATCTGCCATAAGGGTACCAGTCTAGGATCCAGGACTGAGGAGTTCTCTGTTGCAGTCGAGTTGCCTTTCCTTGAGAACCTGTCTCTAGAAGCAGCCAGTGGTCTCAAACCTCTTGTCTGCAATAGTGTTCACCAACCCAGAGGGCGCCAAATGAGCTGGAGCTCAGGCGAAACTTCTCTCAGTCTGGATTCTGGCCACAGTGCTAGGAGGCAGCAACGTACCTGGGAAAGGAACTTGCTTCCATTAAGTTTAGCTCTGGAAGTATTTATTATCTGGTGAACTCGTGTCACTCTGCTGCAGTTGTGAATATAGTAAGGAACTAGAAATAGTAGCCTTGACCAATTAAGGATGTACAATCTCACTGAGAATATAAGAGAAATAAATCAATAGTCAAATTTTTAAAAGGGGTGGCAAGTGATGGGACTATTCCAGAGACGGTGACTCTTGAAAGTATATTTTGGAAAATAAAGAGAGTCCAGTGCAAGCTATTTAGTTAAGGAAAGCTTTGTGGACCATGTGGCCCTCACAACAACTGTGATAAGGGAATGGGAGGAGATCTTTGGTAGAGAACCAATGAGCCTAGAAAAGTGGAGGGAGGGGGCTGTTTGCAAGGACACCAGACTGACTCAGAAGTGCATCTGTTACTTAATAGCACAGGGCTATGTGTTTACAATTATTATTTAATCTGACTCTCACAATAACTGTTCTAAAAAATGTACTCTGTTTCTCCCTGCCATAAAGAGAATCTCAGAAATAAATAATTTCTTTAATAGGTAAATGTCAGAGCCAGAAAGTGAAAGATCATTCACACAATCCTTAATTTAAGCATCCTCATTGGTCAGATGCAAGTGATACAAAGTTAGATATTTTCCCTGATCTCAAGAAGCACGCAACTCATCTGGAGAGAAAGGGGGACATGGCAATTTAATCAGGAATTTCAATCTGGTATGATGTGTCATGAAATCAAGTCACACAGGGTCTTGGTTTATAGAAAACTCTGTTTGGTACTTGAGGTGAGTCTTGAAATATAAACAGAAGACAAGCCACAGACTGGGAAAAAGTATTTGCAAAGGACACATAAGGGATAGTAATCAAAAATATAGAAAAAACTCTTTAAAACCCCACAATAAGAAAACAATGTGATTTTAAAAATAAACCAAAGACCCTGACACATATCTCAAGAGAGATACAGATGGCAAATAAGTACATGAAAATATGCTCCACATCTATGTCAACAGGAAAATACAAATTAACAATAATTAGATACCACTACATGCCTGTTAGAATGGCCCAAAACTGGACACTGAAGGCACCAAAGTTTGACAAGGCTGTGGGGCAGCAGAAACTGTCATTCATTGCTAGTGGGAATGCAAAATGGTATAGCCACTTTGTAAGACAATTTGACAGTTTCTACTGAATTAAACATACTTTTACCATATGATCTAGCAATCCTATCTTTTGTTTGGTATTTTCCCAAAAGAGCTGAAAACTTATGTCCACACAAAAACATAAACACAGATATTTACAACAGCTTTGGTCATAATTGCCAAAATCTGGAGCAACCAAGATCTCCTTTAGCAGGTGAATGGATAAACTATGATGCATTCAGAAAATGGAATATCATTTGGTGACAAAAAGAAATGAGCTATTGAACCACAAATGATGTGGAGAAACCTTAAATGTGTATTACTAAGTAAAAGAAAATAATCTGAAAAGTCTACATACTATATGATTCCCAATATATGACCTCCTGGAAAAGGCAAAACTGGAGACAGTAAAAAAATCAGTTTTTGCCATAAGTTAATAGGGAAGGACGGATAAGTAGAAGAAACACAGAGGACATTTAGGGCAGTACGATACCATAATGATTGATACATGCTATTATCCACTTGTCCAAACCCATAGAATATACAACACCAAAAGTGAACCCTAATGCGAACTATGATGGACTTTGAATGACAACAATCTATCACTGTAGATTCATCATTTGTAGCAAATGTACTACTTTTGTGGGGGATTCTGATCATGGAGAAGGTTATGTATGTACGGAGGGGAGCAAATGGGGAATCTCAGTGTATCCACTCAATTTTGCTGTGGACCTAAAACTACTCTAAAAAATAAAGTCTATCTAAAATAAATAAATGAACAGAGATATCAAGGTAAAAGAAGGAACAAGATGAAAAAATAGATTGTGTGTAACCCCAGAGGTGAGAAAGATCTGGTTCATACAAGGAATTATATAGTAGCAGGGGTGAAGGGCATAGATTTTAAAAGATGTCAAGGCTAAGTCCTAGTCCCACCTCTTGCTAGCTATGAGACCTTGGAAAAGTCATGTATCCTCTCTGTGCCTCAGTTTTCTCATCTGTAAAATAGGGACAATAATAACTCATGTTGCATAAGGGGTTAGGGAAATTAAATGAACCAACATTAAAAAGAAACTTAGAATGGTACCTGGAAAATATGTGTGTGGTATAATTGGAGTCTTAAAGACAAGACTAATCATGGAGGCCCTTTTTGTGTTATGCAAAGGAGCTTGGAATTTATCTTGAGAATGATGTGGAAATGTTGAGGAAATATAACTAGTACAGTGAAATCTCTGGACCAGCATTTCAGAGAGCTGGTCCTCTCTCATCCTGTTTTTATAGGTACATTTTAATGGTCTGCTTAGAAATGAAGCCTTCAGTTAACTCTTCTCAAACTTACACATGAAGTGCCAAGAGATTGATTGGGCTTGGGAGTTGCAAATAGCTCCCTGAAAGGGTTTTATACCTTGGACTCCCTCCCTTGCCATGAGACACTGATGAAGAAGTCAGTGAGTGAATCCGTGCCAATGAGAATGATGTGCTTCTTTGCTTCTCCCTCCCTATCCACCCACTCCCTTCATAGGTGTGTACACTACTGAGTGAAAGTTCCCTGGAGGCCAAAAAAGTGACCCAAATGAAAACTTAATGCATTCCCAATCTTTCTCCTTCACCATCCGCTGCCAGCACAAAATGAATTTAGTCATTGAGAAACTTAAATGTTACTTGCTTTGATTTATATTTCTATAATTTTATGTTCTTCTGCCTAATAGCTATTCCTCTGATTCTTTTTGAAAGCCACACGTCAGGGTATTTTAAACCCATCCCTCTTTAACTAGAGCTCAACAAGATGTTTTACATTTCAATTTTTCTTTCTTAGTCTCAACTTTGATATATGTGCTTCAGGAGAAACAAGTTCGATTTTTTCCTCCACTCATTACAAGGAATTGGTACCATAGAGCGTTCAGGCATGGAGCAAAGTGATGTCATTTCTTTCTACGTGTTGGGGGGTCACTGTTGCCACAGGTCCCAGAACTAAAATTCTTTGTTTTCAACATCCATTGAAAAGCAGCTCCAAAAGGAAGGTAGAAGGTAATTAGAAATGTTCCTCTGTTCCAGGGACTCACAACCTTGATCTCCAGGTTTGTCCCAGGAAGAGAAGGATGTATATAAAAGCAGTTTCTTGATATCTCACTGACCTTCATAATTAGCCTCTTATTAGTCATCCCATTTCATGAAGAGTTAAAGGAAGAGTTAGAGGAGGTAAGTAACTTGCTCAGTTGCTCTAAAGGAACAGGATTATACCCCAGGTACCCATTCATTTGATCTATGTATTACCAATTTTGAGACAATACCATTGGAATTTTGTTTTGTGCCTTAATATAACATCGCCGCTTTTGAGCATGGTGCTGTAACAGAATCAAGGATGCAACAAGACTGCCCTTGCTCTACTAACCCCACTGCCTGAATTCAAACTTGTTCCAGCTTCTCCAGAGAGATAAATAAGATGCATACTAATAATAAATATTTCAAACTCTATTCAATGGTACTTTACAATTCTATTTTACATATTTTATCTCATGTAATTCTTAAAGCAATCATATAAAGTCAAGCAAGGTATTCTCCATTTGCCCCCCTACTGCCCTCCCTTGCCACCCTGACTGAGTGGCCCTGGGAGGCTGGTCTCTATGGACCACATCAACACAAATGGTTGTTCCTGCAGTATGGCTTCCAGTGCATTTCTGCCAGACAAAAACTCCAACAGGCAGGACAGGAAGAGAAAGAGGTCAGTGAATGTGCCTGCTTTCTCCCTTGCCCTGCTGGGTCAGGCATGCCAATAGCCGTGCTCCCCTAAAGAGGTGACATCTATCCAATGGTCCAGTTCTACCCTTTCCTGCAGTCACAACTTCTATAACTTCAGCATTCTGGTAACCACACCTTCCCTTGCGGATACAGGTGTATCACTACTGTGACAGGCAGTCAGGCAATCTCTATAGGCTGTTATGTATGTATGACTCGTATACATATATGTATACCTGTACATATATACATATATATTCATAAATACACACACCCCCCTAGTGCTTTTCTGATTGAACTCTGACCCTGACTGATACACAGAGGATCAGACGGCTAAGGAGCTTCCCTACAGTCACAGGGTTTCCTATAGCCATCTACAAAATTTGGGGAGACGGGGCAGTACGAAATAAAAATATTGATCTCTTATTCATGAAGCAGGATAAAAGCTCTTTTCTTTTCCTGTGACCCCTCTCTTACCTGCCATGGTGTTTATTTTATTTGCTATTTCAAGTCCCATTTCCCAGGAGCAGGTATAGGCCCTCATAGGCTAAAAACAAAATCTATCAAAGGGCCCTAGGGTCTAGGCCCAGCAGTTGGCATGACAGGCATGTGCCTTCAACCCTAATTCTCTCATACCTGCCTTGGAGCCCAAGGAAAAGGGGCATAAGATGGCAGCCGTCAGTGGGCAGGAGCAAGCCCGGGTGAGCTTCAGCATCCTGCTGGACATCACTTACGTAACACAAATCCAAAGTTGAAATTATTAAGAATTTCAAGTTGGCAACCACAGACCACTAAACCCCAAGGGTAAGGCACACTTTTGGTAGAATCCTATGTTGTGGCTGGCCCTCTACGTGGTTACTGTGTGATACAGGGGGGACTTAATGCATATCTGATTCTAAAACCCATGCTTGACCATAGAACTACACTGTGTTCCAAAGCCAATAAACGTATGCCCCTCACATATAGTGAAAGTATGGGGGTCAGAATAAGAACACACTCCAATAGGCACCTCGCATCTTTAATTTCCCCAAACTATAACTTGATTACGGTCTCAATTTTGTGAGTCAAATATTGAATTAATTGTTGTTGTTTTGTGCCATTGTGTTGGCTCTAACCCAGTGAATGTGTGACATCCACAATGTTCTGTCCTCAACAGTACTACTCAGCTCCTGGAGACTCATGCCTGTGGCTTATTCATGGAGTCAGTCCATCTCATGTTTGGCCTCCTCCTTTTCCTGATGTGTTCTATTTTTCCCAGCATTATTCTGTTTCCCAAGAACCCTGCCTTCTCTTGATATGCCTGAAGTAGGAGAGCTTCAGTTTTGTTATTTTTGCCTTTGTATTTCAAATGAATCATTTTTCCCTATCAGACTTTTTCTGTTCAACTTTCATAGCTATGCATGGTACCTGAGAACACAAGTGTGTGGATGATCGATGATCTTAGGCTTGGTCTGTAGTGACACATTTTTGCTCTTGGTGATCTTTCCTAATTCTTTCATTGCTGCCCTTCTGAGTCTCACCTTTTTCTTGATTTCTTGGCTACAGTCTCCATTCTGATTGAAGACTGAACTGAGGTAAGCAAAATCTTTTAACAATTTTGATGTCTTCATTGTGTATCTTAAAGTTGCATATTTCTTCTGTAGTCATATTTTTTGTCTTCTTGATGTTCAAATGCAGTCCTGCTTTGATACTTTCTTATTTCACTTTCATCAGAAGTTGTTTCAAACCCTTGCTACTTTCTGCCAGCAAGATAGTGTCATCTGCATATCTTGTTAGTGATAATTTATTCTACTAATTTTCACTCCTTCTTCCTCTGAGCATAGCCCAGTTTTTTGTATGTTATGTTCCACATACAGACCAAATAGGAAAGTAAAATGTGTCCTCGTCTAGCACCTTTGCCTATAGGAAACCATTCTGTCTCTCTGTGTTCTGTCCTGACAATGCTTCCTGTCCACAGTACAGGTTATGCATCAGGACAGTCAAGTGCTGAGGTAAGACCATTTCTTTCAGGGTAACCCAGAGCTCTTCATGATTGATGCAGTCAAAGGGTTTACTGTAGTCTATAAAACATAGACTAACTTTCTCCTGAAAGTCTTCAGAGCACTCCAGTATCCAACAAATGTTAGCAGTTAGACATTAACTACCTCTTCCTTTTCTGAATCCATCTTGAATATCCAGCAGTTCTTGCTCCATATAAGATAGAAGCCTTTTGTTGCCTCACCTTGAGCATCACTCTCCTTGTGTGGGAAATTAGAGCAATGGTCCTAAGGTGACTGCACTCCTTGACATCTCCTTTCTCGAAGACTGGGATGTATTTTGAATGTTTCTAGTCTGTAAGCCATTGCTTTGTTTTTAATATTTGTTGATATATTCTTAGGATTTGGACAGAATCATTCCTTCTGTGGTTTGAAATAATTCTATCAGTATCCTATCTACCCCTGGTGGTTTATTTCTTCCCAATATTTTCAGGACAGCTTTAACTTCTCTTTCTAGAATTATAGGTTCTTCCCCATAGAAATCTCCTTCAAAGGTATTTGTCATCTTCTCTTCTTCATAGGTTTTTAGTACACTGTTTCTACTTTCCCTATATTTTCTTCTAGTCAGATAATGTGCTTTCTTGTTGGTCATTCATCTTTCCCAATTCAGGTTTGAATTTCTCTTTTAGTAAGAGGGTATTTAGAAAAACTAAAAACAAAGTTGAGCCAGACAGTGATTCTGGTGAGTTTTCTATTTCTAATCTAAGCATCAGATACACACTGAACTTCCAATTAGTTGTAGACACATAGCGGGGCTGGTAAATCACTAATTAGAATGCTGTGCCTTAGGAGATATGGATGTCACCAACTGCTTTTAAATGGAATAGTATGGCTTGACCACTCTTGCTGGAGGCAGAAATATTGGTCAAGGGAAATTTCAAAATCATCAGACTGGAAAAACATTTCAGTGCTTTGGGCACACTTCAGGGAGATTGACTGAGAGACTGCTTTGCTGCCTGGGTAACACTGAATTCTGACTCTCAAGAATGAAATGATGGTGTTGTGCTGTTTAACGTGGTTGGGACAGAGAAAGCCAAACATACAACTGCTACTGAGGAGAGAAACAAAGACCACTGATATGAGTTGTCAAGCCAGAAGTCTGTTAAAAAGTAGAAATTCTCTGAGGATTTTTCATACATAATGCAAGGTACAGGTGTCCCAGGTAATGAAATAACAGTGGCAGAAACAAGCCAATAATTGGGAGTCTTGAACTGCAAGGTTAGTGCTGTGGGTTGAGATATAAAGAAATCCAAGATATGACAGTTTTCTTGCAGATGAGACCAGAATTATTTCACAAAAAATAAATAGCAGCTGTGCTTAACGTGTGCTGAATGATAAATGAATGATATGAGGGGATAATGGAGAGAGAGCAACCTTCATGGACTAGGTAACACTTGAACTATTTTTTATAAGAAGAATGAAGATTCACATAAGTTCACGTACTTGCTCAAAGACCACACAAAGAGTCAAAAAAAAAAAAAACCCAAAAAAACAAAAACCCACAACTAAATCCCCTACATGAGAAGTAGTGAAAGGATTATTAAAAATATGGTAAGGAGATTTGCTGTTGATCTCAGTAAACTAACTTTTTCTCAATAGTCTTCCTTGGTGATATGAAGGAATCTCAGCCGGATGAAACCCAGCGCTTTCTTAGTATGTGAATACCAGCAATGATTGAGCTACGCTGGGACCTGAGGCTGAGGACTCTCTCACCTTGGTTCCAGGCAAACAATCTACTAAAGAACTTGTACATATTGACATACTACTAAGAGGTAAGGAGTCATGAAACCAGATATCCAGACTGATAAATCTAGACCCATGCTGTCCGATAGAAACATGTTAGCCACATGTGTGATTTTAAATTTTCTTTCAACCACATTTTAAAAAGTTAAAATTAATTTTAATGATGTATTTAATTTAAAATATTCAAATGCTATCATTTAAACATGTAATAAAAATTCTTAAATTATAAATATTTTAAATTAATTTTATTGTCTTTAAAATCCAGTGTATATTTTACATTTATAGCACATCTCTGTTCACATGAGCCACATTTTAAGGGCTCAATAGCCACATTTGGTTGGTAACTATCATATCGGACAATGCAGCCCCAAACTCTTTCTTAAGCACCAAAGTCTAGTTCATTAGGCACAAGGTTTTATCCTCTCCAGGGCTACCTTAATGTCCCCTGCAGGAGTCCTTGAAACCAGTCATAGGTGGATTCCAAGGCAGCTCATTAAGACCGTAGGAAACTCTTAGAGGGGGTTGTGTGTTATTTTTGTTTGTTTGTTTGCTTGCTTGCTTGTTTGTTTGATCAGTGACATAGCCAGTGCCATGCATATAGTTCATGACATAATGTACGAGTGGATAAATAAACAAATAAATGACTAAGTGACACTATGGACTACTAGCCAAATTAAGAAGTAATACATAAATAGGGCAGTAGAGAGAAGAAACATACATAATCACGACTTTAAACTGGGATTGATATTCAAAACTCCACATTTTATTTTGTATCTCCAGCTTTAACCTTACATGACATTTCCCACTGTACACAAATGAAAGAAAAAAGGATGGTTCTATTAACTGGCAAATTATACAAACACACACACTCACACATAGTATAGTCTCTCTTTGGAGTTTCATAATACACACCAGCACTATTATAAATTCAGCTAAAAGAATTTATTTTCAACAGGGCTTCTCAGTGCTTTCAACACACTGAAGTTTGATAGTTCTCTCTTTATGCCATGTTGCTCCACCTCAGTGGTAAGTTTGGTAAGCTTTTTGAGGGCAGGAATAACACCTATTTTGCTTTTATAACCATTGCGCAGCCTTTTATTCCTGCTTGCACTCCTGCGCCTGTAATCCAATCCCTGAACACTGTTAGTGTGGCCTTTTACAATATAACCTGGTCAAAACACTACACTGTTAAAAGCACTCTGAAAATCTCATTACGCTTGGAATGAAATAGAAGCTCCTTCCCATGTGAAGCCCCTAAAGGTCCTGTATGATCTAGTCACTGTCTGCGGCCTGAAACATGGTGGCCTGTTCTGCAAACTATGGCCCTGGGATCTAATCCAGCCTGTTTTTATAAATTATGTTTTACTGGAACTCAACCACACCCAACTTCAAGTACTGTGTCTGCTTTGGATGCAATGGCAGGGTTGAGTAGTTGCCATAAAGACAATGTGGCCTAGAAAACCTAAACTATTACTACCTGGTACTCTACAGGAAATGTTTGCCAACCCGTGCCATAACCTTTCACCTTTGTTCTTGTCCTTCCAGGTATGCTGACTTTCTTTCTGAACCTGAAACTCACCGTACTGTTTGCCTCAGGAATTTTACTTCCATCACTTTTTCTGCTTGGAACATTCCCTCCACAGTATTATATGGTTGGCTCCTTCTTATTATCCAGGTCTCGGCTCAAATGTCACCTGCTCAGTTACCTCCCCTAATTATTGAATGTACCGTAGCTCTTCTCCCACATCCAGTTGCTCCTCCCATTACCGTGTGGTTTGTTGTTGTTGTTACTTTCTTCACGACATCCATTGCTCCCTGAAATTACCTTATTTATATGTTTATACACTCATTACCTGTCTTTCCTGATAGACTGTATGCTTCCATAGGGGTGTTCCTCTCCCTTTCAGTGTTGCAGCTCCCAAATCTAGAACTGTGCACAGCACATAGTAGTTATTCAAGACACATTAATGGAATAAGCCAGTCTATGTTGGGCCTGTCATATGACCTCAGAAAACAAATTCAATGGACTCAATCAGATCAGAACCATAATGGCCTTTCGAGGCCATTTACAACAAACATCTCATTCTATGGGCGAAGAAAATTGAAACTTGAGGGAGGATGTTTCCAGATGGAATTCAGGTTGATCCTTATCTGAGGCCCAGGATTCCCCAAAATCCAGCTAATCATTGTCTTAACTGATTATCTATATGGAGTTTGATTTAGAGCAACATTTCTCAAGGATTCTGTTGATCAATAAGTTTAAGATGATCACAAAGCTAAGTGTAATAATTTCTCTACTGAGAATTTCTCATATCCTTTAATAAACTATTTTTACAGAGATTCTACAAAAAGTGTGATGTTTCATATTTACTTTTCAAACAAATTTGAACTATTTGTCCCCACCATGAAAACCTTATCTTTTTCTGTAATTAATATCCCCTATTTTATCCAATCTTGTTTAACAAATGCTGGAAAAGAGAAATGACTAGCGATGTTACCTCCCCGAAGCCTCTTTTGCTCTCCTATGGTATTCTTACAGCATCTTCTAAAGGTCCTATACCATCCTTAGCATTGTTGCAGGACCCTTAGATTTATGTTTGATTGGTAATTACAGTATATTAAAATTGCCTATTTTGGATCTGTTTCCTATGCTAGGCTATAAGCTCATCAAAGGCAAGAAAAATACTGGATTCATCTCTGTACCTCCAACGATTAATATTGCCAAGAATATAAAAATAGTTCAATAAGCATGTCTTGATTTTTCCTACCATAGGACTTTTGCCCTGGCCTGGAACATTCCTTCACCAAAATGGGTTTTTGATTCACTCCCTCACCTCTTTTATATCTCGACTCATGTGTCACTTTTCAATAAAACCCACTCTCACCAGTATATTTAAAATTGCAAGCCTCTCTACTTGAACTTTCTGATCTCTCTTATTCTGTTCTATTTTTTCTAGAGCATTTATAACATTCTAATGGATAATATACAATAATTTATAGAGTATACTTTTCACCCCACCCCCACTATATAGTAAGCTCTTGAAGGGTAAAGATTTCTTTTCTTTTTTTTTTTTTTTAATCAGCTGTATTTACTAATATAGCCTTAGCACCTAGAATGGTAGAATACTAGGTGGTCAAAATGAATTTGCTGAATTAGAAAAATGAATTCATACATTAATGAATGAGGCCCTAAGCACCAAGCTCTATTTCAAGGCTCATCAGAGACAGGCCAGCTGACTAGCAGACCCTGAGGTGTTCAAAGCAGATGTTGGGCACTCTCTTCTCATCCCAGGAAGAAACTGTAGTTTAGGCCAGCCATGTTTAAGAGCAGCACCGAACAAATAAAAGTTAACAGCCCATATGGGAGACTAGCTTGCCTTGCTTAATGACTTGGCAGCACAGCAAGCGTGGGGAGTGTTTGAAAAGATTTGAGACCGTATTTTTTGTCGACTCTTTGCTTCCATGGCTCACAGGAGCCATGAGCAATATTTCCAAAGAACAAGGGGAAAAAAAATCTAGCTTTGTTCAACCACCAGGAGGCAGAGTAGGGCATAAATATGAGTGGAGAAAATATTACCCTCCATTTCCACAAAGAAATAAATGTACTCAAAAAGAAATGAAGTAGATTATCTTTAGCTCTGGCTGTCTTCTACATATTCTTGAATTTGGGCTCAGAGGTTGAGAGAAATTGAGGATACTGTCAATATGGGGCTTGACTAGGGTTGAGAATAATAGAAATTAGAACTCGTCAAGAGGCTTTATGTGATAGTTTAGATTTGCATTTAGCTGAGCACTGAAAACAAGATATTGCCAATTCTCAGATATAACAGTAAACAGAAAACAAAAAGAGAAGCTAAGTGAGTTAATTATTTTTATAAAAGAAAAAATGATTATGGTAAGAAAATAAAAACTTTTTTAACAAGTAAATTTTAATTAGTACTGTTATCAATATGCCATGGTCTCCTCAGATCTCATCAGGAAATGGAAAAAGCTTCTAGCAGAATTAACCTAGTATTTGTGGATAAAGCACAGTTTCACTTTTATTTTATTAACTTGGAAAAGAAAAACCCATTATTCTTTTGAGCAAAACCAGTTTTTATTGAATGAAGTCAGGAATGTATCTATTTAAGGTTTGAGGCATACTTAGAGAACAAGAAGTGGAACCAAAGAGGCTCCTAAGAAAAAACACATCCTGAGAAATGAGAGGCAGGCTCCACTCTTGATAAAACCCACACTATCAGGATGCTCAGTTTTGGAAGCATGGTACAATTGTGCATCAAGGGGGATAAAGTAACAATCCATTTCTGAGAACTTCTGCTAAGATTTTTTAAAAATAGTTTTTCTCATTTTTATTCTTCCAGAACAAGGTAGTGTCCATTACCACTTTACAGATGAGAAAGCTGCAGTTACTGACGGAGGCAGATAGTCCAGGGTCACACAGCTAGCAATCAATGGAGTCAACTGCAGCTGAAGCAAGTTTGATGCCAACGCTCTTTCCCCTCTATACTAAGAGATAAGAGGGCCAGAAAGTACATTTCCTAGCAACACGGAGGAGGCCGAACCCCAAAGGTCTTGATGTATCAGTAAGGTAAGAGTAATATAAATCCAGGTCTAAATCACTGAGCATTTCATCCAGAATCAGCCTTGTGGAAAAGCAAAGGAGACCTTCTCAGGTGTGAGTGTGTTTGACCTTCTCAGGTGTGAGTGTGTGTGAGACTGGCATGCCATTCCTACCAAATAAGCCATGTAGGTGGAAGTAGATAGAGATACATATGTACACACATACATACACAGAAACCAGTTGTTAAAATTATCTCCCATTGGCAATTCATTCCTTTCTTCTTTTTATACTTATATTATTTTCCCTCACAGCAAAAATAATAGAGGCATGTTTCAATAATTAAAATGAAAATCATAATTCTATCATACAAAGGCAGTTATTTACTTCTAGGCTTTTTCTGTAATATTTTGAATACTTTTTATCATACCATACTGTCTCCTGCTCTTTGCTCAACATATAAGTATCTTTTGTCATTCAAATTCTACAGGATTAAAATGTTTAATAATTTATATAAAAAGTAAACACCTTGTAAATATAATTTTTGTATCTAGGTATTTTATATCTAGGTCATAATTTACCTAATTCCCTAAATATTAGTCATTTAATTATTCCCATTTTTTCCTATTATAAATGGTAAAGATTAATTCCTTTGACTTAAAGCTTAACATTCTGCAATTACTCAAATGCCTTAGGAATGCTGGAGTATAAAATCTGATGTCCTGTTTGTATGTTGAGGGTAGGAGTTTGCCAAGTTTTCCTGGAAGTTGGTGTTAAAAGAGCTGGCAGGTGAGTGTGAAACAGAAGGGCATAGAGTGACTGACAGTTGCAGTGTGGGGCTTCCCTGAGGAGGCAGGTCACACAGAAATAGTGGTGGGGCTGGCAAAGGCCACTTCACATGGCTAACCACCCAGACTGCACCCTCACACAGATGAGTGAGTGGAATATGAATAACTCAGCCCCCCAAATATCCAGACCTCTTACGTGCATCCGGGAAGTATAAAGCACATTCTGAGTTTTAGAAGAAGTAACCAAATAGATTTTCCTGATACATAATAGATGATAGAAGATGATAGATAGATGATAGATAGATAGATAGATAGATAGATAGATAGATAGATGATAGATAGATAGATAGATGATAGACAGGTAGATAGAAACTGACTCAGCCTCCGTTAGAAATTACATTACCTACTAGAGAAGTTATTTCCATAGAGGGCAAAGAGCTCTATTAAGAAAGCTCTCAGTTCTAATTTGAAATATTCTCACAAAATACAGTCACAATGGGTGAAAGAAGGGGAAGGACCAAGTCAAAGAACATGTATAAAGGACCCTTGGACAAAGAAAACAGAGGCATGGATTGAATGCGGGAGGTTGAGGGTGGGTTGGGCAGGGGAGAGTAATGGGGGAAAAATGGAGACAACTGTAATTGAACACAATTTAAAAAGATGTAAGAGGGAGTATAAGTTTTAAGAGTATATTTCTGAAGGCAGTCCACAGTCTTTTCTGAAGAATGGATTAAACAATGCTATTTCATGTCTGGTTTTAGGAATGGGGACATGCGTAAGGGCATATTCAGAGACAAGGAGAAAAATTGAATGACCTTTCACAAACTGTTACATAAGAAAGTATTTGTGAAGCCTCTTTGTTTATACTCCTTTCCATGTAAGCCCCAATGTGATTAAATTAAAGTCAGCAATAACAAAATATCATAAACAATTTTAGCATGTAACAATGTAATTAAGGAGATGGTTGCAAAAAGGAAATACTTGGTATGGCTCCATCTGAATGTTATTTGTTAAGAAAACTCAATATTAAGTTTTACTTTAATTATTCCAATGAAATTATTTCTCTAAATAATTTTAAAACTATGGCCAGTACAACTTAAGAAATTTCTAAAATGTTTTTAATGAGAATATGTAAACTTCATTGTTTTTACAAAACATCCCAGGTATAAATATATATTTGTATTGTTAATACTATTGGTGTATCATTCATTGGTAACATTTTAAAATACATATATAAAACTTCTAATAATTTTTTTCTGTTGTGTTCTGATTAGATGACACCACTTGTCTCAGATTTTTCATGACAGTTCCAGTTACATATATTCTATGTCATTGTCCTTCCAAACCATGAAATTGTCCTGGATATGTCAATATAATGGTGTCAAAACTACTCTTAGTAGATGGTTCTCCACACCTAGAAATGACACAAAAATCCTTTGTCAGAATATATTTGTTATTTCATTTGGAAAATATCATCATTTCATCAGTCTTACAAACAAAGGGTGAATTGGTGGTATCTGCCTTTAAAAATATGTTCCATAGTTCCTCTGTCACTCAATCTTTAGGTTTCTACCTCTATTTTGAATTTAATATTTTAAAAAATTAAAATATTTTACATTGACAATATATGGCATACAGGTTATAATTATACATTCTTGAAATTATCATTACCTGTGAAATGGGCATGATTACCATAATGATAGTAGTAGTAACTTTATATAAACAGTTGCTGTTCTAAGTGATTTACCTGCTATAGTTAGTTACGTCACTATGTTTTTGAAGACTATGTATAGTATTGTGTACGAGAGGCATCTGCGCATGCATTCTTGTATGTATTTATTTCACAAATATTTATAGGGTTCCTTCTTTGTTCCAGGCATTGTATGATATATGGGATATATAATGGAGAACAGAACAGCCACGATCTCTATGCACATGAAACCAACAGTTGGTCAAAGATGTTACTGAAGCTGAAATGTGATGAACGCATGAGAATTACCCAAGCAAACAGAAACAGAGGGCAAGCAAGGAGCGAAAACAACCAAGTGGAAAGCTCCAGAGCAAAGAAAGTGCTTGGAATACTTAGCAACTGAAAGCAAGCAAGCTGGATAAAGTAAAATGAGTCAAGGGGAGACTGCCTGAGAGTGAAAAGAACAAGATTAGACAAGGTCTATAGGCTGCATACAATAGTTTGGATTTGATTTTAAGGTGATAGGAAGGAAATATAGTTTCCATCAGAGCTGTGAAATATCAATAATAAAACATATATTCTAGAGATATCACTGGCTGCTCTATGGAGATTAAGGAGAGATAAGAGTAGAAGAAAGGTCAGGGGGTTAGTCCTCTCTGTGTTTATCATTAACTATTCTCTTTTTTGATTGAAGTATAGTTGAAATACGATATTATACTGGGAACTAAAAAAAGGGAGAACAAAACCAAAAGTTAATAGGAGGAAGCAAATAATAAAGGTCAGAGCAAAAATAAATTAAATAAAGACTAAAAAATAGAGGAGATTAATAAAACTAAGAGCTAGTTCTTTAAAAAGATAAATGAAATAGGTAAACCTTGACCAGATGCATCAGGGCAAAAACCACAGAGGACAGGGTGCCCAAAAAATAAAATCAGAAATGATAGAGAACAACAGACAACACAGAAATACTCAGTATCACAAGAGATTACTATAAACAATCACGTGTCAACAAATTGGGCAACATAGAAGAAATGCTCTCTTTCTGAAGGACAAAAAAGATAGTACCTTCGCAGTTCATTTGTCTTCTGATTAGCGTATGTGACTAATCTGGCCAAGGGGCCATCGAAAGAGTCATATGCAGCACTTACAGGACCCAGTACAGAGACGGGTGTGAGCTCTCCACATGTTCCCTTCTTTTACCATGGAGACATCGGGGTGGGGGGCTGTGCTCCCTGTGGTACAGCTACCGGAAGTTGAGACTCTCTCAACCTGTGTCTTTTGTGGCTGAGAAGAGATACCTCCCATCTGTTACCCACTAATGCACCTGAGACTGCAGCATGAGCAAGAAATAAGCGTGTGTTATGTTAGGGACCCTCAGGTTTCAGTGCTCCTTTGTGTTACCCCTTCCTGGTCTGATTTATCCTGTCTAAAGCATGAGGATAATAGCCCTCAGTGTGGGAGGTGTGAGAGACAAAACAGAAACAGACGTATAAATACATATCATGGTAGCAAGGACACAATAGATGCTAAGAAAATGGTAGCTAGACACTATTGTTATTGGTTCTTTTGATTCCTTTCTCAATTCTATTATTAACTGGCTCTCTGGACATCAGATGACCAGACGTTCTAGTCTCAGTTCACTCTCTGTTGAACCAGGGGTTTGACCTAGATTGCCAAAACTCTCACAAACTGGGATTCTAGGGTGATGGGATAAAGCATGCAGGGGAGTCTGTGGTAGCTGGCAAATCTGAACACATTCCCTTCCTCTTCTTTTATTAAGCAGAATATGCACACTCTGTGACTACCAGGTCAATAGAAACATGGCCCAAGGAGCCAGGCCATTAATGCTCCCTTAATCTCTTCCTTGCATAAAGAAGAAAGTGAAACAATTCAGAATTATGCCGAGATGCCCAAATAATTCCTTAATTTTTCTCTGGAAATTTACCAGCCCAGCAGATAACCCAAGGAAAGAAAGATACCAATTCTTCTGGCTAAGGTGGTTACTGGGTCAATAAGCTACTGCTAAAGAATTTTTCAGTTTGTATTTGTGTCCTCTTCTGAGAGCTGGCAGGTCAATCTGAAAATCTGCAGGGCCACTGACTAGAACTTCCAAATGAGAGGGAGGTTTGGGCTGTCTTCATGTCTGGGCATTTCCATGTGCAGAGAGTGCATGTAGTCCATTTACCTGACAGCACACCTCAGAAAATTGGGGTGCTGGCTCCAAAGCTGCCACTAACTAGCTCTGTGATTCTGGACAAATAACTCTACATCCTCCATAGCTTAGGATACTCATGTGTAAAATAGTGATAATATTTCCCACCTTATGTACCTGCTGGAGTTGTCATAATGATGAAATGAGATGTAATAGAAGAGAATGTCCTTTGCAAAGCATACTCTGCCCCATAGATGCATTTGCAAATCATTGATGCATTATTGTTATTATTGCTATTATGATATTTCCTGCTCCAAGATGATTCATCTTGAGGGATTTTCCTTGTACACATCAGGCACAAAAGAAAAAGGTCTTCTCCCCTCTGCTTGATTCATGGTGTTGACTGTAAAGGGAGTTTGCCATCTTGAAAATGTAAACAACCTATTTCCACTGAGATGATTTCCCTTATGTAGAAAGAGACAACTGTTTTCTTTTTCTTTCTGAATGCACATGAATTTGTGTCCTCCTGAGATATCTTAACTGCTTTATCTCTGTAATCAATTACCTTCATACCTGCTTGTTATTTTCTGAATAAATTTACTAAAGTAAATATATGTTCCTCAGATCTCATGGGAGTCCAGTCTACAGTTTTTATCCAGCTCTCACCCCCAGGGGAACTGGTTGAAATTTAAAAAAGCAAAAGGAATTGCAGACAATGGTGTATAACACAAGCACACATCTAAGACACACTAGAAGATCATGTAGGTGGCATGAGGGGAGGGGCACCTGTCCCTTACAGAGGGCCTTTGTCCAATACTCTAATCAGAACTGTACCCCTTTTCCTTAGGCAGCTTCAATCTCTGGGGTTATAAGACTTTCCAGAGTCTTGTCTAATAGTGCAACTGCTTTTGGGAATATATTTGAAATTGTTAGCTAAAACCTTAAAAGAACTTACTGAAAGCTTGCTGAGAGCACGCTGTAACTCAGAGACAACAGAAAAATATGTGTGTGTGTGTGTATGTGTGTTTGAAAGGGGATTGTAAGGAAGATAGAAATTTTATGGTTGAATTATAGAGATCTAACAAATAAATATAAAAGTTACATAATTGTAGCCCAAAGACATTAAACAGTTAGAAGCAGATCAAAATTATTTCAATCCCAGGCCAGTGAGTAAATTTTAAATCAAAATGGTTCCAATAATTAATGAAATAAGTAAAATATCTCTCCAAGGGAAAAAAATTCATCTGTTGGCAGCTGTCATCATAGCAAGAGACAGTCTCCCCCGTGTCAGACAATAGGCAGTACATGCAGGATACAAAATACAGCAGCTCTAACAGGGCACGGGAGTTTAGGCAGTTCATGTCAATGCAGGCGGACACTGTAGGATGGGGCAGAGCCCAGCTTTAGGAGGGTTGGTGGGTGAGAGATTCCTCAAGGTACCCAAACTAGTCTTAAAGGATGCCTCCAGAAGAAAAAGGACAATGTGTGTGCTCTAAGTAGAGGAGAGGCATTTAGAAAGGCACAGCAGGATGAAATTTCTTGGGGTGTTCCATGGAAATCCATGAACACGTGTGGCCTTATCTGAAGTGTCACATGCCAGGTAGGCCATACTAAAAAAACGAGGTTGCAGAGACTTGTAGGGAGGGTCAATTTTGAGCTCTCCCTATGCTGCTCTAAATGTGGACTTTATTATAGCAATAAGAATTCATTTGGGAGTTTTATGAAGGAATGTGACATGATCATATTTGCATTTCAGAAAACTCAGTCGAGCAGAAAGGAAGTGAATGGATTTGTGGAATATGCAGCAGAGAAAACACAGAAGGAAATGATAAAGTTAATTTGTACATTGGGGCCCACAAAATAAAGGTTGTCCCACTGGCCTAGCCTACACCACAAATCTAGACCTAAGTCAGCATTTGCAGGAAGTGCCTCATTGTCAAAGAAATCTAACATACACTGGTTGCAATCCTTCAACTTAGCTTCAGCTAGTTTATTTTACCCTAGAAAATAGAACCTGTTATTCTTGTAAGAAAATCCCCTATCTCCTTGCCAATCTTACCCTCTGTCCACATTGCCTCTTCTAATGCTCCATAAAACATATTCTTGCCCAAAATCAGGAAATATTTGTTGAATGGGTGAAGGCTTAACATTAAAATAATACCATTTAAGTTATGAGTTAAGATGGAAAATTAAACATATATATTTAATATTGTTACCTCATAAAACCCACTAAATTCATAGTAAATGAATTGTGTTTATAAAATCTTAAATCCATACAAATGGGACAACAAAATGTTGGAAGCTGAAAAGCAGCTAAGCAAGCAGTAACTTGGCAGAAATAAGAAAGCCGAATCTTAAGTCAGTATTGGGAATAAGTGGGAACCAACACAAAGTATCTCATAGAATCCTTGAAGAAGAGAAAAAAAGCCCATCCCAGGCAATTTTGGAATGCAGGGTTAGGAGAGGTGGTATGGGGCAGGAGGAGCCTGAAGTGAGGAGGAGGTTTGGGTGCCACAGTTTACAAATTAGGTAGATTTCTCCTTGCCATTCTCCCTAGCCTCATGGTACTGGAAGATTGTTTCTACACCATAAAATTTTTGAGGCTTATCCTTCCCCCAAAAAAGAAAGAAAAAAGTAAAACAGAGAATCTCTGGGGACACCAGGTACAGTTGAAGGAGTGAACACCAAACTAAACACAGAGGACCTAAAGGACAATGCACAAGAATAGTGACTTGGGAGCGTACTCAGATTCCCCAAGAGCCCTGGCAGTCAGACTTCTGCTGCTCCAGGAAAAAGAGTGGAGCATGTTTTCTAGGAAGTCTGGCCAGCACAAGAAAGAATTCCCAAAGACTAGGTATTCCCTTAAAGAGTAACTAAAACTTGACGACCTACCAAGTAATGAGAACTTCACAAAGCCTTTTAGTACCCATTCTTACTCATAAATAGGCCACTAGGTTTACCATACGTCAAACTGAAAGGAAGGCATCTGAGTTAGAAAAGACCCTTTAACAAGAAATACTGATACCAAAGTGACAAATGTAATAAAAGCAACCTTGAGGAAATAGAGAGTATGTGAAGAAGAAGGAGGAGGAGGAGGGGAAAGATGAGGAGGAGAAGGAAAAAATTATTCAGTTTCAGAGAAGATAATGCAGACATGAAAATAGGACAAATATATTAAAATGCATATAATTTTAAAATTTTTTGGAAATTCAAAACAAACATAGAAATGAAATGGAAATCTAAATAGAAGAGTTATAAGATAAAATTAAGGGACTATACCAGAAAGCAAAGTGAAACAAGAGGCAGAAAACAGAAAAGTGAAGAATTACTTGGCTTCTTCCAAATAACAGATGTTCCAGAAAGAGGCATCACAGAAAATAGAAGGAAAAAATTATCAAGAAAATTTCCTGGAAATGGATGATTTTATTTTTTTTAGATTTAAAGGGCCTAGTGAATGTCTAGCACAGTGGAATTTTAAAACTCTATAAGCTTCAAAAGAGAGACAAAGAATAGACTTACACAAAGGATAGAGATTCAGATACTTCAGGTTTCTCTCAACAATAGCCCTGGAAGTAAACAATATTTTTAAGATTCTGATGGAAAGTAATTT
This sequence comes from Mormoops blainvillei, assembly GCA_004026545.1. Classification (NCBI taxonomy): domain Eukaryota; kingdom Metazoa; phylum Chordata; class Mammalia; order Chiroptera; family Mormoopidae; genus Mormoops; species Mormoops blainvillei. The sequence continues at coordinate 139,357 of PVJD01003160.1, forward strand.
CTAATCTAAAATCCATACTCAGGCAAAGTAGCAATTAATACAATGTTATATTAAGATATTTTCAAAGATGCAAGCTTAAAAAATGTACTTCTCTCTCACCTTTTCTCAGGAAGTTACTCGAGTATGAGTTCTACCTTCTCCAGATGACAGAGAGAGAGAGAAAGAGAGAATCTAACCTCCTTCTTTCCCCCAAAATGACAAAAATGACATGGGACCTAGGTCATCCAACACAAAAGAAAGGATGAAAGAATCCATTAAGGAATCAAAAAATGTTATCTCAGTAGGACAGCTGTGCAGCAGAGTTAGGGGTTTCCAGTAGAGTTTAGAGTGCATCCCACGAGACAGACACACTGAGGGCTACCATCACTATGAGCTGAGGCCATCTTGTGCACTTTTACCAGAGGATATGATGTCCAGGTAAGATTGACCCTTATTCATAGCTCGTCTTGGTTTTTCTTAACAATGTGTTCATAAATTTCCTGCTCTTCACTCTGCCCTGGCTCCTGAATTAATGAAGGCACTCATTTTGCTTCACAGAAACGTTTATCTTCTACCCACTTCTGGGGGATATATAGATAGGGCATGATGAGTTCCTAAGCAGAAAATGGAGAACCACCCACTTTTGTGGTCATGTTCCTGCACAATGTCTAGTACATGGTCCACACCTTAACATTGCCATATCCGCTGCAGAGGTGACTCGTGCATATCCAGTCAAGGTGAATCTGCATGATTACTCATATTCTGTAACCTTTTCTTGGGAGCCTTCATGTAATAATGGCAGTATTGCCCTTTGCCCACTCAGCTACTCAAATTTCAAAACAACGTATATATAGTTACAGATACTTACACTGGTGATAATGTCATAAATAAAAGCAAGGGAATCATTACCCAAAAGTCAGGGTAGTGAGTACTTCTGGAGAGTAGGACAGGAAGACATAATGTAGGAGAACACATGAGACTTCTAAGCCACAGGCTGTATTTTAATTCTTAAGCTGAGCAGTGACTGCATAACTGATTGCTTTATTGTTTATAAACTGTGTATATATTTTGCACATTTTTATCATATATATATGATAAAAATATGATCGTGATTGTGATATGATTTTTTATATATATATATATAAAATCACAATCTGTAGAAGTAAAACATAAAACACCATATACTTTTCAAAGCTCTTTGCTTTTGGACCCAACCTATCCTCCCTGAACCTCTGTTTGCTTCTATTTTACATATTGCAATATAGCAAATACTTATTTGGTCACCATCATCAAGGAAGAGGTTATGTGGGACATAAGCAGCAACTTTCAGAAGACTTCACAGAGATTCCCTGAAGAAGGAAATATTTAGGGATACCTTCTAAAAGTGAGTCGAGTCCAATTCAAAGGAAGTTAGAATATTGTTGCCTCCTCCATGCAAGTATCACATCCTATTTATTCCTCCGTTTGCTTTTCAATGACAAATAGAGTGCTTAGAACATTGTTGGAACTCAAGAAATGTGGAAAGGCTGGGTGTGTGTTTGAGGAAAAGGCGTTCTGGTCTAGGATGCAAATGTAGTCTTCTCTAACACTGTATGTAGCTGGTGTTCTGGTTTCCCCCTGTGTGTTATCTTTGTCCCCTGCTTCCCGGAATTACTGAATGAAGATAGCTCCTAAAATGAGGGTTCAATGGAATCATAACTGTTTTTAATCAACTGACATAAGTAAATGAATCTGAAATTGTTATGCCCATAATTAAAAAATAAATAATAGAGATTTCTCAGTACCTCTCATTGGTCATCAGTGATTTTCTCACTATATATCTAAATTTGGTGACCCAAAAGAATAGTTTTCTTATTTTACTAAGTCTACAAAATTTAAGAATTAATACCATAATGTATTATAATTATGCTTTCAATTTCTTTTTTTTTTACTATCTTTTAAGACAGAGACCTTCCACAGATGCTTCTTCTGTGATCATTATATGAAAATGATATGCTGAGGTCAGCAGAGTGACTTGGAAGAAATCCTGGAAGGGGTTTGAGTAGCTGAGTTATTGTTTTGTACTCTCAGGTTTTATTGTAGATGGTCATGAAAAATGGAATTTGGGGCCAGATATGGACCTGAGAACAGCCCAATGTTTTTGAGATCCTTTTCTCTGACTGTGAGCTATATTTATTCTCAAACTCCTCAAGTCAGTTTATAGTTTAACTCACAACAGATTTTTAAGTAATAATCATAGAAGGTCACTTTTATTGTTGTTGCTGCCTCACTCAAATGTTCTTTTACTGTCGTTTTTGTTATCCAAATAGGTTTTAGTTCTACTTATTAATTCAATAATTATTTATAAAATGATATTCATGTTCAGAATGTTACAGATAAGATGATGGAAAACAACCCATGAAACAACCCCTCCCGACACTCAAACTTATTTTATATCAAGAAAACAATTTCATGAACATATAGTTATACTCCATGTAAGTATTTGGAAGCAAACATACAAGCCTACATCCTAAACAGGTCCTGTAACATGTTAACTGAAGAACCACATTCCTGTGTCAATAGTGGAATAAAGTTTCAATTATGCTAAGTAAAATAAGCCAGGCCATGAAAGACAAATACCATATGGTTTCACCTATAAGTGAAGACTAATCAACAAAACAAACAAGCAAGTTAAATGTAACTGGAGGCACTGAAGTGAAGAAGAAATTGACATTGAACACAGGAGAGAGGGAGGAGAAGACAGGGAACAGGAAGGGTGGTCAAGCAACATATACTGGGGACTCATGGACAAAGTCAAGGGGGGTGGGGTTAAAGGGGGATGCAGGGGAGAGTGGTGGGGGGAAAATGGACAAAACTGTATTTGAACAACAATAAAAAATTTGTTTAAAAAAGATTTTAAAAAATAGCTTTCCCAGAGAAGAAAACTTTTAACATAAAATTTGAGGTTATGGATGGGAGAGGGCAAGAAAAGAAGAGGAAGCTGTGAAGAGAAAAAAATAATTCAGGGAGACTCTCAAAGCAAGAGGTCAAGTGGTGATTTCAAGGAACTAGAAAAGAGTCACATGTGAGCCCAGAGAGTGAGGTGAAGAAATATGGAGACACAGCCAGGGTCCAGAGCATATAGGCTGTGGCCACATTAGAGTTATTTCCCTCTTTTCTTAAGGGAAACAAGAAGGCTTTGAACAATTTTAATCAAGGGAGTAACTTGGTAAATGTGCAATTAAAAGATCACCCTGCGTTTAATATCTAGAACTTCTGTGGTAAGCGAAGCAAGTGTGAGGGAAATAGAAGATCATTCAGTGTTCTGCGAGAAAAGGTGTAGCTTACTCAATAAGTTTTTCCTGCCAAAAATGTAGAAAAAGGATCACTTACACCTACAGGAGCAAGATTAAGGAGCAAAAATTACTAGCAAGCCATTGGTACCCTTCTGCCTGAAAGGACAAAGGGCACAGAAGTTTATCAGAGCCTGGTAAAAGTCAGAGCAAAAGCAGTGGGGTCAACTGACAGAGCAGGGGGTGGAGATACATATTTTAATCTCTCTCCTTTCTAAAGCCACCCTCTTGCCAGTGTATCCCCAGCCAGGCCCACCTGAAACATATAGGTCAGGGTGAAGCCATGGTAGATAAGGGCCAGGAATAGATCTAGAGAGAGCAATACAAATAAAAAACAACAAGCCCAAATCGTTAGCAGGTTTCTACAGTTGTCCACACTTAAAGATGGCAAAGTAAACCATTTGGAGAGATATTTAGGAGGCAAAATCAATAGGTTTTGATAATGAATTGCTTGTGGAGGTGAGGGAGAAGGAGGAGGGCACATCTTTCTCTCCAGATTCTGCCTGGTGCAATGGTGATTCAATGGGTCAGACACTGATACTTTTCACAAAGTATCCTAGAGGAGTAAGGGGAAGATGTGATGGTGCCTTTGGCTCTCAGAATGCTGAGTTTGAGAGTGTCTAGTGTGGATGTTGAATAACCTTTCGGTCATTTCAACTCCATATGGACCACCAAGCTACAGGAAGTTTCACGGGTGTAGCCCTTGATCATGGCCAATGATCTCACAAATCCAGGGCATCAATTACAGGGGCGCTGGCAGAGAGAACATGATATATTAGAACATTCCATATGCTGACCCTCTCTGTAGAGATTAAATTGAGCATCCAGTTATGTATGGCTAGGTAGTTCATCCTTCACCTAAGAACAGAAAAAAAAAAAAAAGTAGCTAAACCTAATGCCAATAACACTCCCACAAAGTTGAATTATGAAGGTATTATGCCCGGGCATATAGTCCTAAGCACTTCTGACTGACCATGAAACCCACTGGCTTGTATTTTCATAAGATCACAAATGGATCCCTTAGCTGGTGCCTCCTCTGCAGTCACCTTACTGTAGTGTCGTTACTTAAGCATGTTTGGGAGGTGGCCATCCCAAGGAACAAGTTTCTGATATAATCCTGCTTTGCATCCTATACTTCATTTTTAATTCCTAAGCCTTTACCTTTTTACTGTTTGAGGTTATTTTCTGATTGCTGGTCCTCTAACTGGGACCCTTCATGTATGTCCAGAATTTCTGCTAATATCTTTCTAACTCCTCTTGTCCCAGAATCAAATGTCCTTATTTCTCTGCATGGTATGATGTCAGCACTATATGACCTGACATACTAACTTCTTGCTCATAGTTCAGAGACTAAACTAATGCAAAATTTCCATAACTGAGAAAACAAGAAAAATCACACTGGATTTTCCCACCTCCCTACTTTCCCATTGTACCAATGCAGGACATGAGGGAATAATCTCATTCAGATTTGTATTTTGATTACAGGCAGATTGGTGGAACATGATAGATTGCTCAGTTGCTATAAATTATAAGGATTCTAAGCTTTAGGAAGCTTCGGTTTTTATTGAGGAGTAAAGGGTATCATTGAAAAATTACCTGGTTGAAAAGAAATGCTTCCAAGATTTAGTGCTTCCTACATTTCACACAGAGCTGGTCGTAGGGTAGACAATTAATAAACCCCTGTCTAAAGATCGATTTCACATCATAACTATCTCTCACTTCGTGTGGAAGAACTGGGATAGAGGCGATAACAGAGTCCAAAGGAAGCCCTGAAAAGGGGGTCTCACACCCAAACTAGGGAAAGAGGAGCATAAATCCTGGGCTGCTTTCCAGAGTACACATTTTAAAAGGTGCACAAATGATATGACATCAAAAAAGTAGTGTTGTAGGAAAAGTGAACAACCACATATAGTTTGGGAAAAATAACTGTAACTGTAATGGTATACCTGAAAATAACACCCATCTATCTCTGAGACATAAAGGCACATAAAAGTGTTTTCAATGGGCTATCTTACACTTTTATCACACTTATACCTCATTCATGGAAATAATGCTATGGTAGCAGATTCCAAATTGTTTGTTATCTTTGATCCTCTTCCCAACTTTAGGAATCCAAGCAGGGATCACGAAATGGAAACAAGATCATATAAAAGTACCCAGGGAACCTACCCCCTTGACTATTCCTGTGTAACCTCTTCCAGAATTGTCAATAAAAACAGGAAGGGGGACAAATGAAAGGCCTATATTTTCTGGTCGAGGAATGTAACTACCTCCGCTTTGGTGATTTTATACAGCAATATAATTGATGTCGAGGAATGCAATTTAAGGCATATTAAGTCAGCTGTCCCCTTGGTCGGCACACCAACCGGTGCCCCAGAAATGATGAATAAGCATTTCTCACAGCCAGACTGCTATAACAGTTTGCCAAAGAGCATTCCTCTCAAGCAATAAAATATGATTTTGTTTTCAGTGTCAGGCATGATTGAGTTAAACATGTGAAAATCCCTAACCTTATCGATTTCCTTGAATTATGCCCATATTTCTCATGTTTTTCAGCACCTTATTCATTTTTAGAATGGAAGAAGACATTTGAAAAAACAGCTACTGTTTAGAATCAGAGAACAGAGTCAAGGACCTGTGGAGTAAGGGTAGATGCTGGATGCGAAAGAGCAACAGACTAGTGAGTTGGCCTTTTTCTCATATTTTACTACTTCCCAAACAAAGGCAGTTCCACAGAGAGGAACATAAAATCATACAGGCAAAACACACCTGGGAAAAACTTTAGTTAACTTACTTAATTTACTGGTGAGAAATGCAAGTTCACTGCAATGATGTACCTTGTCCAAATATCACAGTAAGTGATAATAACAAAACTGGAATCTCAGTGACATCATTTTGAAACTAGGTCTCTTTCACTTGGTCTTGTACAACCTTTAACATCTCTAAACCTCAGTTTCTTCACCTGTAAGATGTATTTTATAGGATTGTTCTTGAAATAGAATGATCATAGTACCTGTAAAGTTTCTTAGCATAATGCTTTTTATGTAGTATCCAATAAATATTAGCTATTTCTATTGTATTATACTATTAACACATGCTTTTCTTCAATATTTTTATGAGAAGCTGACTTCATGTGAAGTTAGTAAACAGATATATAATGTGAGTCAAATGTACTAAAATATGTATTTACGTATTTTATCAAGTACGGAATTTTTCACCAAGATGCCTAAAATCCCTCCCTTAAAGGGATTTTTCTTTGTATTAAGCATTACTTTCTTTTCAAAAGGCATTTTTGCAATGGGAATATGGTTGAATTAATGTGTTAATATTTTCATGTATGAAATGAATACTTCCTCTTTTTTTACATGAAGTATGAAGCAAGACAGGATAAAGTTTCTAGAGATCTAATTAGTGAGTTAAATACATAAGGAACAATTCGAAAGCTGGGGGGTGTGGGGATGTGGTGAGCTAATGCTATTATATGAACAAACTTCCCACACATGCTAGGCATATTGCTCATTCCAGGCAGGGCAGACTGTGCTGAATCCCACATTTTTCTCATGCTCAGCCCTCATCATATCACACGTGAGACAATGATTGGTCAATACTGGAAGACCACATTTGAGGGAAAGTGTTGTAAAGCAATGAAATCTCAAATGAGGGAAGGAATAGGACTAAGGAAATTTAAATGTCCTATTGTAGGGGAACAAGTTAGAGAACTGGGGTATATTGAGGAAAAAGAAGGTAGGGGTGGGGGAGAAGGGCAGGATGGACTTGATTGTGCGGCTCAAATACAGAAAGAGTTATTGCATAAAGGCACCATAAATCCTTTCACAATGTCAAGGCAGTGATTCACCCCTTTCTCTAAATCCCCTATTGTCTTTCTTTACTGACATTTATTACCACAAAACCTATTTTTTTTTCTCATTAGATTTTAAGCTCCTTGAGAGTTGGTACCATGTCTTCTTTATTTTTACTTTTAATTAGCACTTGGCAAATCTGTTTATTGAGTGAACAAAAACCCTGCGTAACATTAAATAACACAACTAATGCTGTGAATGTAGTTCAGGGGTAGGGGAGAGAGAGAGAGAAAGATAGTTCAACTCTATACCAGGAAAACATCCTTGATGTTTAGATTCATGTATCAGTTTGTGGTGACAGTTCATGGAGAAAGAACCACCTGTGGCTCACCATAAGGAAACGTGGGATCCTGCTCTTTGCTGGAAGGCCAAAATAATAACTGTTAAGTTTACTTCAGGCTTTTAACACTTTTGCTTGGGATAAATATCTCCTAACTGGCCTGACATCACCTGTACTTCTTGAAAAACCTCTGGTGTCATTGCAAACCCCAGCATTTGCTAAAGAATGTCACATTTGTTGTTATTCTTATTTTGTAGAATACTAACCCTATGGGACAGTAAGCAAAGAATGAGTCTCACTGAAAATAGATTTGCAAAATGCCACGTTCTAGTATGGAGACATTGGTATGTCCCAGATAAGGGCAATTACAAATTGGTTCTTTCTAGCCTCTTCTTAATCTAAGACAATGTTTTCTTTTTTATTTCAACATCACCCACAAAGTGCCCAAATTTCTTACCAATTGTTCTTGAGGCTTAAAAATTTCCAGACTGTGATTTGAGCCATAGCATCTCAAGTGAGTTGGATCATTGGAGTTGGTGGGAAGAAGAGGGGTGGGATGAGTTGGACAGAATCTCTGGAGGTCATCGAGCTACATACTTTAACAGGCTGATTATCTGAATCATCTGAGGTTGTTGTTACTGGCAATGTAGATAATAGCTTGATGCTAAGGCAACTTTCACGAAGTTCATTGTCATGCTGTTTCCCCCCAACCCCTCCCCCAAAAAAGAAACTAGTGTTCCTCATCCCTCCTGTTCTCTCCACAGAGGTCCTTTACTCTCCTTCTCTTTGTGAAATGCACATCTTAGACACCAAAAGCTGGCATCTATAAACCATAATAAAGTATAATAAGGGACTAGCAGAGGCAGGAAAAGCTATTATCAAGCAGAGCTATCAACACCCTACAGGTGACTCTGCTGGGAACCTGTTGAGATGCCCTTTATCAGGCAGATGCACCCAGACCACCAGCTGCTGTGAGTGTTGACTGCTGATGGCCCACAGCTGTTCTCTTTTCCAGAGAATTACCCTCTGTGGGAATAGAGCAATCTAGCTCTGGAATTAAGAGTACTAACTCAATAAAGAAGCCCAAATTCCTACTTCAGGCTCTGCTTCTTAAAAAAATCCAACCTAAGACAGACCAAAAGACCAGTTAGAGGGTTCGATTCTTCGCAAACTCTGAAGCCTTAAAAATAATTTGTCATGGTTCTTCCTGTCTTCTTTCTTCTGTCCTATGCCTTCCTTTATAGCCATCATATTTTATAGAAAAATGTTTATTTCCATAAAGAAGAGCTATGCATACCTGACTCCATGAAATAGAACCATCTTATTAGAGTATCTTCCCAGTCACTGCTTCTCTCAAATGCTGATGAATATCTCAGTATTTGAAATTATAGCATAATATCAAATGTAGCATAACATATATAATATATTTGCTCCTATAGTCATAATTCTCACAGGGCTTTTTAGCCCTATTCATACATGTATATATTTTAAGGCATTATGTATAAATAGATTCAATATCAATGCAATGAGCTCTCTAAACCAGAACTCTTTATTTATCATATATGGTTCAGAATTCCATTTTCTGCTCAGTGCCCATGCATTATCCTGCTCCTCTTCTATTATTTCATTCATTTTTTTTAACACCTAATGAAAATCTATTGTTACTTTTGACCTTTCTTACTTTATCTGCTGCCAATTTACAAAAGCAGCAATATTTTTGAAGTGAGTGTTTTGCCTTTAATCAGGTTAGGTTGTTTTTGAAGATGAAGAGCAATGGATATTATAATATTTGAGTGCTCACGAGGTATATAACCTTTCTATTTGACAATAGCTTAGCTGGGTATAAAAACATTGGATAATAATTTCTGTTATTGCTTTATGTAATTGCTCCCTTGTGTTCTGAAATTGAATTCTGCCATGAAGAATTTTAGACCTGCTTGCACTTTTTGCCTGGACACCATAGGCACTTTTTTATATTCATCATTCTGATGTTTCACATCAACGTTTCCTGAAATACCATAGGTTTCTTTCTTCTTAACATTAAGATTTAGCTATCAATTGAGTTCAGGAAATCTCTTTTTATTGGATTTTTTTTTCCGTTATAGTATTCCTTTTAGGGATATTTTTTATCATTTTCCTGATACACACACACACACACACACACACACACAATATTTATATATAATTAACTGTAATCACTTTTTTAAAATTATTTTTTGTTTTCACTTCTTTTTCTATGATTATCTCAAGCCTATCTTCTATGCCATGGGTGCTGTTTTCATTATTATCTTTTTAAATCTTTATATATTTAATATGGTTACATTACTTGATAGATTTATTCTTTCATTCCATCTTTCCTTAAGGCTTGGCTTTCCTCTCAATGTGATATGTATCTTTATTTATTCATTTGATAACATATTTCAAATAGTTTACATTCACTTTAATTTTAAAATATGAAGAATATGTTTTTATTTCATTTTTCCCTTCTGTTCTTTTTCTGAAATATTATCAGACTTGCTCTTTGTTTTCTATATACCTCCCTTCTAAAGATGTTGTGTTAATGTCTTTCTTTTCATCGTATTTCTTGGATTGAGGAAAGTTCTATCCAAACTAGTGATTTACCCATGAGTGGGAGAGCAAAAAGAAAACCAGCAGCTTCTACCTGGGTATGTTGGCTCAGAACACTTTCACACCAAATCAGCCACATTTTCTATTTGGATGCTTGGTTCTCCAAAGGCTTTAGCACTCTGGCTCAGCTTGGTTCGTGGTCCATATCACACACATCCCCTCTTTTGTGATTTGCAGTTAGTTTTTATCTCTTCAGGACTCTAATAACAAACAGGTTCAGAGAATCCATATTACTTTTGAAGGCTGAGAAAAGAATGACCTGACATTTGGCATATTTCTGTGAAGATGAGCTTTCGCCCCCTCTTTCTTTTCATCAGTGGGTACTGTTATAAAGGGAGCAAGTATTGCATTTATCCAATCATCTTTTACTAGAATTCCATTTTCTGCTCAGTGCCCATGCATTATCCTGCTTCTCTTCTATTATTTCATTCATTTTTTAACACCTAATGAAGATCTATAGTTACTTTTGACCTTTCTTACTTTATCTGCTGCCAATTTACAAAAGCAGCAATATTTTTGCAGTGAGTGTTTTGCCTTTAAGCAATCTCTCTTATGAAACAGTCTCTAGGAAAGCATCATGTGCAAATTAAGGGTCATCTATATTTTACTTTATTCATTTACTCTCTCATTCATTCATCAAAAATCTATCAAGTACCTTTGATTTATATTGATCCAAATAGATATTGAGAAACAAAAACCAAGAACAATGACAAAAAAAACCCTTACCAGCACTTCATAAATCCCTGGGAGATCAGAAAAAATTTTTAAATAATTTGATGATATTTTAGAAGACAATTTTATTTACTCTGTATTTCTATGACCCATAAATATTATTAAGTGATGATTATCTGCTTTGTTTCTGACCAGGAAAATTGAATTTCATGAGTCACTGATGAAATTGATTTTTCTAAGAAAAGAACATTGGTCAGTTGTTTGAGTAGATTTATCTTTTTTCTTGGTGGTTGCAATTTGAAAGGAGAATGTATGTACTTCTGAGAAGATTTTAAAATATATTTTTATAATAATCCCATCACAATAGATGAAGGAGAATGTAGAATGGCTTCATGTAAATCCCACAGGTAAATGTGTAAGAGTATATTTTGCAGTCTTCTAAAACAAACCCTTCAATTGCCTGAGTTCTTTGGAGGAAATGTGCCATGAAAAACCAATAAACATATAAATAAGTAATAGACTGCTGCAGCTATCAGATAAAAAATATAAAAGTGGATGATGGCTCCACACTATGGGACTGGGAAGAACATTTTCTGCTGCTTTGAGGAAAGAAGGAACCACATTTAGAAATGGGCTATTAATGTGCCTGCCCTCTTTCCTTGCAGAATGCAGACGAATCTGACTATAACTAAGACTCTGATTCTGACTCAGAGACTCAGTCGCAGAAAGTATCAGCTAAAAAAATGAACTGGGGAGTGTGATCTTCTTTAACTCACCTGGGAGCACAGGACTGGAAATTGCTTTGCCCAATCTAGGATATCACTGGGTGTCTCAGCACTTTCATCCCTTTTTATTTTAAATATTTATTCTGTAATCCTCACTCAAGGACATTTTGTTTCATTGCTTTTAGAGAGAGAGAGGAAGGGAGAGAGAGAAGCCTTGATTGGTTGCCTCCCATATGTGTCTGAATGGGGGATCAAAGCCTCAACCTACACATGTACCTTGATCAGGAATTGAACCTGCAACCTTTTTGTTACAGGAGGAATCTTAAACCAATTAAGCCACACTGGCCAGGCCTCAACCCTTTTTAGATCTATGTATGCTCTGAATGGCACTGGACAATGGACGAATAAGAGCCAGAGTACACCCAAATAACTAATACTGAAAAAAATGACTAAAAAAAAGATGGTTTCATGAGGCCTCATAAAAAGGTCTTCTGAAGGAGTAAAGTCAGGACAGTATATGGCTAAGACTGAGAAAGACAGTGGGAAATTCAATGATAGGCAGCCTGAGTTTCTCATCTTACTCATAAAACCTCCTAACAGTTACTAAACTGTTGGTCTTAGTATCTGAAATGTGTATATTAATGAAAAGATATAACCTTTTTTACAAAAAGATATTCACATCAATGAGTGATGCTATAATTACACAAAATTTAGATCTGGAAGTGACTTTAGGATCCCTCACGGACAACAGATCTCAAATATCTTTCACAGGCAAATCTTTCCTTCAGCTGTGTCTTATGTTAAAGACCAGTAGACAAAAGCTAACGAAACTGGAGTTGCTCAGGGCTCAGGTGGGAGTCCTTGACCTCACCACTCGGCCTTTGAGTAGTCCTAACTGGATGGATGGAGCTCTGAGGAACAGTGTGAAGAACCTAACTGATGGAGGTAGGATTACATAGCTAGACAGTGGCAGATCTAAAACAAGAAGTTAAGTAACCTGCTTTGATGCCAATACCCTATGCCAATAATTTTCAAACATCAATGAGCATACTAATCAGCTGGAAATCTTATTAAAATGCAAATGTTATTCCAGGGACTTGAGGCTGGTCCTGAGATTCTGCATTTCTAGCAAGTTCCCAGGTGATGACAACATGGTTGGTCCAAGGAACACACTTGGAGAAGCAAGGCTTTAAACTATACCATGTTGCCAGGAGTTGAGCGAGTACCCTAGAAAAAAATTAGTCTAAATTATAAACCATCTTCCTGAAAAATCACTCAGAGCAACCGTCTTTACAATCTTGACTAGTTCTCTACTTTAAAGTAGAGAAGAAGTAGGGAAAATAAGCTGAGGGGAAAGAATTTAACAGTCTGAAGTGGCTCTCTAATCCTTAGAGAATTAATAGGAAAACAGAAAATGGCTCACATTAGGAGTAATTATTTTTGAAATTGTAAAACCAAGTGTTAAAATCCTGAATTACAAATAAATATTTTGAGGCAGAATCTACAAATGGAATGAATGAAGAAGACGAAAGGCCGACAACTGCCTCTAGAAACATTGCCCAGTAGGTGAAGCTAAACCTCAGAGGTTTTCCACATTCCCTCTGAGGCTTCATCCTCCTGACCTCTCACCATCCCTGAGCCTCTGCTTTGTGGCCTGGTGTTCATCTCACTACATGAGGTAGTACCAAGCTTTCCTATCAAGCATCGGCTGCTCTTTATCCAGGTAGTCAGGCTTTTCATACATCTGTGGCCGCTGAGCAAATGATTTACAGGTTAAAAATAGCTTAATGTGCTTTCATTTCAAGACAGTATTGGGATTCACATAATGATCTTAGGACATTAAGGCAAATCAGTGATAAAAATATGAGTTAAATGTTTCGCAGCCTTTCTTAGAGTCTATATTATCATACCACGAAGACAGACACTGATTCCTTAGTGGAAGCAGATGCTTATCATGAAGTGGACAGACCCCTTAGAAACAGGCTGACTATATTTCTCAAACCCTAAGAATATGGTTATTATGGTGGTATCAGATTCACAATGAAAGCTAAAGTGAATTGCCATGTAATGAAAATCTCACTAAATCAATAACAAAGATACAGAATGCCTTATAGTTAATTGGGAAAAAAACCCACATTTTGAAACTCTGATGGGTAACTGATATATTGACCTTTATCCACCAAAGTTACTGTGAATACAATATAAAAAAAGAAAAAGTCTTCCCTGGCAGGGTGGCTCAGTTGGCTGGAACATCATCCTGCACACCAAAAGGGTGCAGGTTCATTTCCCAGCTGGGGCATGTATGTAGGTTGTGGGTTGATCCCCAGTCAGGATATGTATGGGAGGCAACAGATTGATGTTTCCCTTTCACATCAATGTTTCTCTCTGTCTCTCTCTCACTCACTAAAATCAGTGAAAACAGAAGTGTGGCTACCTGTGTAGGAACAGGAGGAATTGGACCAGTGCCTTAGAGCCCTTCGCCAGTTCATTTTGTGGGCTGTTTCTTAAGTCCCCATTCTGCAGACACAGACAACAGAAGAGGCTGCTGGAGGAAAAGCAGGGAGGAGGGGAATGCAGAGGGTAAAGTGGGTCAACTATATGGTGACAGAAGGAGACTAGATTTTGGATGGTGAGTACACAACACAATATAGAGATGACAGTGAAGGACTTCTGGTCAAGATGGAGGCAAAGGTAGATACATTTTGCCTCCTGAAACAACCAAAAGAAGGACAATAACAAATTTAAAAACAAAAACAACCAGAGCAGCCAGAAAAATCAAGCTGTGTGGAAGTCCAACAACCAAGGAGTTAAAGAAGAAATATTCATCCATACTGGTAGGAGGGGTGGAGATGGAGACAGGAAGCCCGGGTAAAGGAGACATGGCTGGGGCACCGGGCAGGAGAGACGGCAGCCGGTGGTCACACATTCCTGAGCTTATAAACTGGGAGAAGCAACGAGGGAGCGAGACAGACTGCAACCCAGGGTTCCAGCGTGGCAAAAGAAAGCCTCAAAACCTCTGGCTGTAAAAACTGTGGGGACTGTGGCAGTGGGAGAAACTCCCAGCCTCACAGGACAGTTTGTTGGAAGAGCTCTCAGGGTTCTAGAACATACATAAACCCTCCAACCCAGGAACCAGCACCAAAAGGGCCCGATTTGTTTGTGGGTAGTGGGGAAAGTGAGTAAAAGTCCACAAGAACCAACTAACCAGCATTGTTCCCTCTTGGGCCCCTCCCCAACATATAACACCATAAAGCAGCATGTGGGTTACCCCTCCCCAGAAAACACCTAAGACTCCACCCCTTACAACATAACAGGCATGCCAGAGACAAAAAAAAAAAAAATTATTTATATATATATATATATATATATATATATATATAACTCAAAGGAAAGAACAGATCAAAGCTCCAAAAATAAAACTAAGAGATGAAGAGATAGCTAACCTACTGATGCAGAGTTCAAAACACTGGTAATCTGTATGCTCACAGAAATAATTGAGTATGGCCACAAAATAGAGGAAAAGGTGAAGGCTATGCAAAGTGAAATAAAAAAAATACACAGGGAACCAACAGTGAAGGGAAGGAAACCAGGACTCAAATCGACGATTTGGAGCAGAAGGAAGAAAGAAACATTCAACCAGAACATAATGAAGAAATGAGAATTCATAAAAATGAGGAGAGGCTTAGGGACCTCTGGGACAACTTTAAACATTCCAACATCTGAATCATAGGGGTGCCAGAAGAAGAAGAGGAAGAGCAAGACATTGAAAACTTATTTGAAAAAATAATGAAGGAGAACTTCCCCAACCTGGCAAAGGATACAGGCTCCCAGGAAGTCCAGGAAGCTCAGAGAGTCCCAAAGAAGACGGATCCAAGGAAGCACACACCAAGGTACATCATCATTACATTACCCAAGATTAAAGATAAGGAGAGAATCTTAAGAGCAGCAAGAGAAAAGGAGGCAGTTTCTTGTGAAGGAGTTCCCATAAGACTATCGGCTGATTTTTCAGAAGAAACCTTACTGGCAAGAAGGGGCTGAGAAAAAGTGTTCACAGTCATGAAAGACAAGGACCTACATCCAAGATTACTCTAGCTAGCAAAGCTATTATTTAGAATGGAAGGTCAGATAAAGTGCTTCCTAGATGACGTAAAGTTAAAGGAGTTCTTCCTCACTAAGCCCTTCTTATATGAAATGTTAAAGGGACTTATCTAAGAAAAGGAAGAAGATCAAAACTATAAACAGTAAAATGACAACAAACTCACAACTATCAACATCTGAACCTAAAAACAAAAACTAAGTAAACAACTAGAACAGGAACAGGATCACAGAAATGGAGATCACATGGAAGGTTATCAGCAGTGAGGTATGGGGGGGAAAGAGGGAGAAAAGGTACAGGGAATAAGAAGCATAATTGATAGGCACAAAATAGACAGGGGGAGGTTAAGAATAGTATAAGAAATGGAGAAGCCAATGAACTCATATGTACGACCCACGGACATGTACCAAGGGGTTGGGGTATGGGATGCTGGTGGAAAGTGGATGAGGGGCACAGGAGAATAAAGGGGAGAAAAATTAGGACAACTTTAATAGCATAATCAATAAAATATACTTAAAAAAACAAAAAATAAATAAAATCAATGAAAACAGAGCCTCAGGTGAGGATTTAAAAAAAAAAGTCTCTTTGTACCCATCGACAACATCTGTATATGTATTTATATTAGTTTAATTGATTCCAAATCAACTGTTTAATGCTTAAGCCAGGTTGTTTCAACCCACTTGTTTATGACAAAGACAAAAAGTTGTTTTTAGAAGTAAAGTTGTTTTGAGGTAATAATAAAGTAAGTTGTGTCAGGATGTCACCATCCCATCTGCTGTCGTAGATAAGCACCTGGGCCACCGGCTGCCGGGGGCCCTGCTGGGTCTTCCCACTGTGAACATGTGACAGGCCAGCTGTGGCAAAGAGACATTTAAACTGTAAATACTGAAAGTTTGGGAGGACTATTCAAGAATTTTGTCTGGGCAAGACACAGTTTGTTGACCTAAACAACTCCCTGAAGATCTTGAAACATTTGCTCCCACAGTGGCCATGGTAACTCTAGTCAGCTGTAGTGCTATACCATGCAACTGTCCCTGGGATAATAACAATGGGAGCAGTCCAGCCTGTTCGCCCACACCGGCACCTTCCTTCCCTAGCAACAGGCTCTAGCAACAGGAGGCTTCTTTTTGCCCCGGCAGCTGGAAGTCAGGTTGGTCAAGTGTCTCTCAAGAAACCGACTCATTTAAAAGGTACACCTCAAACTAAATTCACGCTTTATTCTTTTCATTTCCCTTTGCCTGGAACAATAGTGTGATTAACCTGCCTTTTGTTTGGAACGTGTTATTTTTTTATTTGGCTTTTAAGATATTATCCTGTATGCTATTGATGTGTAAAGTTATTATAATTCCCACAGTGAACCTGTGTTAAATAAATGGCTGGAAAAGACAAAATCAGTATCTTGTATAACTTTGCTGCCATTCCCAAAACAAAAATAAAGCAATATGCAAATCATTTACATGGTTTTCAAAAATTCCTACAATAGATTCTACCTAAAGATCTTGCTTCTTTGAGTGCTAAATATCGGTAGTTCATTAAAAAAAGTTTAAAAGGCCAATAATTTATTGTCACAAAACCATTCTAGTTCATTTATATTTTTAAATAGGACATCTCTTCTGAGTTTAATGTGGTAGGCCAGTTTAAACTGTTTTGAAGCCTGCAATGGCATTGCTTTCTCGTAATTTGGTAAAGCACAAGCGAAGCATTTGAATAATGAAAGAGAGGCATTTTCTCCTCAATACTACGTTAAGTAAAAGCAAATCACTAATTTATAATCCTGTTTCCATGGGAACCTGAGTATAGAGCCAGTCAGATACAAGGCATTTCTCCTGATGTATATATTTTTCTCCTTCTCCTTAAAATATACCTTGGATTGCTGTCCAAGGGCTAAAGCGTAAGTGTTGAGAACCAAATGACCATTTTTGCTTATCTTCTCCAGGTTCAGGGAGGTGTAGAAGTAGCTAAAACAGAACACAGCAGCATCTCATCATAGCCAGGCTAGAGAAAGGACTGGCAGGAAAAATGCACTTTGAAGGGGGGAAAACAATGCCATAATGAATCTGATTGTTTAACTTGAGACTTGGAGCTGAAATGTGGACCTTTAAGCTCCATCCCCATTAATTTCCTACCCGGTGTGTCTCTGCCCAGTATACACAGCAGCCTGGTACAGGGCAATGTCCTCCTACACCTTCACCATCTTCAACCAAAGTAGAAACATTTGAGTGATTTATTTTTATTCTGAGTGTTCCCCCTGAAACAGTCATTGTTGAAATGTTGTCACTGGGCTAGCAGCATCAGCACCACCTGGGAACCTGTATAAAATGAAAATTTGGGGGCTCCTCCTCATCTATTGAATCAGACTCAGGGGGAGCGCAGCAACACAGCAGAGCGTTTTAACAAGACCTGCAGGTGATTCTAATGCATGCTACGGAATCACCAGTTAGCTATGTGCCTGCATGAACAGGGACTTGCGGGGACCGTGGACTTCAACTAGGAGTTTAGTGACCCTCTGGTGGAATTCATGTCTGACCCATAGCAAATGCACTATGAGGGTTCTCTAAGTATCCCTAAATATGAACTCTCCCTAAGTATCCTAGGGAGAGTTCATATTTAATACTGGAAAGAGGATGATGTGAGGGAGTGGTGTTGCATGGGTTTTGAATTAGGATGAATGTTTTTAAAGCAGCAAATTATTTTTCACATCACTTGGGGCTTTCTCTTACAATAAAATTGGGTTGAGGGCTACCTCTGGCTTCTAATGGTCACTAACTAAGTAAACAAATCCTTGATATACACTACTTGAATTTCTACTTTTCAGGGTACATGCCGTACCATTCTCTATTCATCTGTGGAAATGGACTCCTTTATTTGCATCTAAATCAGTGATTTAGTTTTGGAAATATAATATCAAAAGGCATTGCACCAAAGGCTCTCTTTGTAAAGTATATCTTTAATAAGCAGCCTCCTTTTTAAAGTACCCTAGTCCTCTTACTTGTTTTGTTGGAACGCCGCACAGAGGCTGCATGCCATTGCACAGGTGTGGGAAAGGGCTTCTAGGGCAAACTGGAAGCCTGGGCCTCAGGACCCCCAAGGCTCTTTTCAATGCTAAAATTCTCTCACCTTATGACAAATTAGTCTCTGCGAAAACACAGGGGTTATCATTTTCAGTATTCACTCTAATTGAAAAGGCTTTGGTTACAAAATGTTAAAGCCGATTTTAGGATGAAATGGAACTTGTCTTAGGGCTAAATCCTCATTCCAAGCATGTTTCTCATCTCTTGCCTCTTTCTCTTTCAGGAGCTTGCAGAAAAAGAAAATCAACTTATTTGAAGAGGCTTGTATCTAGATTCCAGCTAATCAGGTATCTGCTGAAGGATATTGCAACACGCTGCATAATACTGTCCACACACATTTGCTTTTCCTCACAACCATCAATGAGTGAATGTCTGAATATTGTTTGGGAGTGGGGCCCTGATAACTCCTGGTAACTCCTATTACTGTTATAGGGAACAGGACCTACTTTTCTCTGCTGCCTCCACTACAGAACAATTTATGCCCTCTATGGCAATCAAGAATAGAAATGCAAAGTAGCTATTTTTCTAAGAAAAAGTCACTGCATTCTTTTTCATGTCAGATATCTACATGTTTGACCTTAAGGACAATAAATAACATAGGCGAACCCCAAGCCTTTGTCAGGGATATTGAAGCCATGCACTGTGGAATGAAAATACCCTTATCCTCTTTAGGGAAGGGTATATCCTTTAATTTAAGGCTTTTCTCTTCTTTGAGCAATTGATAATTGGATTAAAACCTAGAAAGGCTGAAATATATGTCATAATGATATCTATTCACTGTTCCCTCGGCCTAGGGAAGGGGCGAGAACCCCTCCATCACTGGCAATAATCCGATAGTCGAGAAATTCCCGACAGATGCTCGCCTGACAGCTGTGGGCATCGCCTTCTGCCTGCATTCCCGGTAAAGTGGGCAATGTCAACACGAGCCTTGGGACCATGTAGAAAACTGAAGTTTTTCATCCTTAAGCAAAGACCCCAAAATAAGGCAGATAATGCTTAACTATTGCGTAGGCATCATCATTAATTGAGAATTAACAAAACTGTGTAGCAGGTTTTACTGTCTTGGGTACAAAATTCCTCATGACTAAAAGAATCAAAGTGTGAGAGTCGCGCCTAATCAAGTCAAAAAGTACTGGCTTCCCCCTTCTCTTTTCCCTTCTCCTCTTCCTCTCTAACCTTCCTCCTTCACTTTAGCAGGCATCACAGGCAGTGAAATGCAGTTCCTCAGACAGCCGAATGTTCAGTCAATGATCTGCCTCTGACATGGGATGCCTTTCCCCACAGCGATGTTAGAGGCTGGTCAGAGGTGCAGGCAACCCTCTGGAGGAAGTGCTACCAAACAGTCGCTGTTCCCTTGCTGAGCACAGGTCTGCTGCTGATACCTGGAAAGTTTGCCTGTCCCCAGAGGAACTTCTAAGCTAATTCTAAAAGCACTCCTGTTTTACTGGTGGTGAATTAATTCTCTCAGAGTCATGTGCTAAGGAGAAATCTCTGGCTAACTTACAAGATATAAAAGAAAAGTAATATACATAGTTAGGCAAAAGTAGGTTTACAATTGCTCCTACGGAAGATGTACAGGTCATGATTATTACAATAACTTTATTAACTCAAAAGAATGTCAACAATACAACTATAAACCTACTTTGGCCCACCTCATACTTGTTTACATGCATAGCATTATGCTGCAATGTGTGGGAAAAAAGTTATTTTTATTTGTGTCTACTGCCCTCCAAGAACTGTGTTCAGCATTTTTATATACAGTATCACAATTAATCCTTAGAACAATTCTCCCGATTTACATATAAGAAAACTGAGGCGAGTCATTGAAGTAGAGGACAAACTGACAGTAATCGGAAGGGGAGGGGGCGCGGATAACAGGAGAAAGAAGGGGAAGGGTCATCAAGAAACATGTCTAAAGCAGCCATGGACAAAGACAATGGTGGGGGGCAAGGATTGAATGGGGAAGGGGGGAGGGGGTGGATGGGGGAGAGTAACAGGGAGAAAATGGGACAACTGTAATTGAGCAACATCAAAAAAGAAAACTGAAGCTACAGAGTTTGGGTATCTTGTCAGATTTGTCTCAAGCACACTAGACTCTACAAAGTATGAATAAAAGCATAAGGTTCCATTTCTGCGTGAACAACCAGTGAGACTAATTAACATCCACAAAATCATTAAGTTGTAAGATATGTGGAGATGCCATGGGATGGGATGGGAAGCTGGTGATTTTAGGAACAATGAGAACTCAGAACATGAAAGGAGCAAGGATTTCTCTGGGCCTCGCAGAGGAAGACCCTTTGAATAAGAAGCCTGACACCTTTCCCAAGTTACTTAACCAACACCAGGCTTCACTTATTCCAAGAAGATCACTGGAGTTGTTTTACAGAAAACTGGAGCTTTATGAAAGGAAGGCAGCCTTTCTTTGCTGCCTCCTGATTTCTGTACTGTTTCCCAAATAAAAATGTCTGTATCACTGACATGTTCAAAGACAGCAATCTCTTCAGAGAAATTAGGAGTATCATCTCCACAAGTGCCTGGAGATCTTTATAGATAATTATTTTAATTGCTACTTTTTAAAGTAGGTGATGGAGGTAACATTTTCTAGCAAGGGAGAAAATTTATGGAAAACCTATCCTTTAGGAACCATATGGAGCACAAAGCAATCCGAAGCTTACGGACCGTGAGAGCCTGGAGGAGGCTTCCTGTGCCTTGGGCAACGACATCGCATCTGGGCTCCCCTTGTTGGTTCAGAATCACTTTGTGGATCAAACTAGCAGAACTTTGAATTATTGTGAGGCCTGGGAGCCAATGTGCCTTAAGAACTGATAGAGGCTAATTCTCCTTGTCACCACTTACTGCCAATCATTATACAGCATCTATGTGAATAATTGAGCTCAATTAGACAGGGTGTGCTCCAGAAGCTGAAGTGAAGTCCTATGAAATGGCGAAGTCTAAGGTTTATTTGGGCTTCTCTGACATTATAAATGCATAAATTTATAATAACTTTTTCCTTTCCTCCTTTCTTTCAGAAGACTGTATTGAAAAATAGTCATTCCTTTACAAATGCTTTTAAAATGTTTGTTCTGTGCAAGAATAAATGGACAAATGTTAAAAGCCTGCTCCGAGAGTTCTATTTGTCTTTAGCATGACGACATTTTAGAGTCTGATTATGCAACTTTTTTCGTGTTCCATAAGCCTGCCCTCATCAAGGCCCAAGTGTACATTAATGCTTTCTTGGAGTCACGTTGATTTTATCCAGTCTCTTGGCACAGACTCAAGACTACATATAGAAAGCAATTAACCCATAATTATTTTTAAAAATCACTTTGCATTATAAAAATATCCATATGCATAAATATATATAAACATACACAGATGTTTAGCCATTGATATAAGAGTCAATCACTAATTCCTACCCTATCCCCTCTGCATATTCAGCGAAGGGACCATTTACTAAACCTCATGATCCAGTCAAGCCCATCATCTCTGAACTACAGAAAGATTTAACACTTGTGTTTCTAATGCTTTAAACCACATATTTGAACCCTTTGGCACCTGCAACTAAGAAGATGCTGTGATAAATTTAAATTAATAACTGCAA
The DNA here is from genome assembly GCA_004026545.1 of Mormoops blainvillei. NCBI lineage: Eukaryota > Metazoa > Chordata > Mammalia > Chiroptera > Mormoopidae > Mormoops > Mormoops blainvillei. Next base: position 161,601 of record PVJD01003160.1, read on the forward strand.
AGAAATCCCTGGACTCTTTTTATCTAAATTTGAGTGTGAAAGTAAAACGGTAACTCCAATACAGGCCGTGAAATAACACTCTGCAGTGTGAACTTCTCTAACCATCCACACCAGAGAAAACCCTGAAAAGATAACGAATTTCTTAGATAACAGTGAGAAGTAGTGATAAAGAACCTAATATTTTCTGAGCACCTACTTTGTGACAACAGGCTTCGTATTTTAATCCATTCAGTTTTACAGCAATCCTGTGAGGTTTAACAATCTTAATTTTTTTCTGATGAGGAGACCAATGTTAAAGAGAGACCAGCCATGGTCTTCCTACAACGTGTGCTCTATGCAGTCCACCCATCTGCTTTTGAAGTCCACCAGGACAGAGAAATAACTGTGGCTGGCTCCTGAACATTCTCTCATAACTCCTGAAGATCTTTCCTCTTCCCCAAAACATGTGTCTTGCTACATGTCTTTCATTTCATCCTCTCCACTAAGCCCTTATCATCTCTATTCACATATCATATGAAACATAAAAGAAAAGTATCTAGGCTTTTCAAAATCATATGTGTCCTGCTCATAAAGAAAATAATAAACAAACAAGCAAGCATGCAAAGGGGAATACTTATATTTCTCCTAATTTTACATAAATGAAATAGTCTTTATATGTTCATACATGCTTATAAATTTACCGCATTTCTAAATTAACATCCTATGCATTCACAAAAGGCGCTCTTTAAATATCCTATACTCTGTCTTCATTATCATCAAACAATCTGCATTCCCAGAGAAAGTGAAGTCCATAGGCAGAAACTCTCTCATCGCCAGTGACTCCACTTGCTCCTTTGGACAAAAAAATGGGGACTCACTAAGTGGAGGGAATGTCCTAGAGCCTTGGGCCACCTCCTTTATTCCACCAAGGGTCCTGCACAGGAACATTATTTCTAGTAAGGAGTCTGGAGAAAAGAAGATCAGAATTTTGGCTCTAAGTTTGCTACTTTCCTTCCATGTGACTATGTAAAAATAAATCCTCATAACGATTAAAATGTCTCAGTCAGGGATTGTTTGGTTAACATGTATGCCAGAAACAAAAGCTATTTAACCAGTGTAGACCAAAGAAGGAGTTCACTGGAGGACTATCTGAGCAAGAAATCTAGAAAAGATCGCCTGACTCCCAAGCCTCTGCTCCCAGCAGCCATCTTTTAAGATTGAATCCAATATTAAAACCAGATATTTCTTCAACCATGATTATCATATTGGTTGAAAGAAGGGAAAACTGGTTAAAATACAGTGAAACTGAGTTTTTTAGTCAATATCCATGTTTTCTGTGTGCGTGTGTGTTACAAATTGTATAATTTTCTGTTTTGTGTGATGTTTATATGAGAAAGAATGTTTTAATTTTTTTTTCAGATCCACCAGAGCCTACCCCAGAAACCATTGCAGAATTCTATTCAACTACCACCTAAGCTGAGGCCCACTGTACAGGTCATATACATGGAGTCTGAAGCATTATATAGTGTGTCTTTGGACTTGAATATATTTATTCTATGCAGCCAAATAAATTACAAAATCAACACAATTACTGTATAATTGGAGGGGAGGAGAATTATCTTTGCATTATCTATCAAAAACAAATGAATGTTTAATGAGTTTCTGTTATGAGCTGGGAATGTATAATGCTTTGGAAAGAAAATAGGATGAGGCATAGAATTCATTTTAAGATATCTTGCTCTATACTTGCCCAGACAACATTAACATGCATGAAATGGACAGTGAAATAATTCACTGTATGGTTCTGAATGAAGTGACCATGTAATTGATAATGAAGGAAATCAGTGTGAGTTGGAAGACCAAGAGAAGGCTGAAGGGAAGAGGCAGCAGGGTGGCAGAGGGTGTTGCAGCCGAGAGAACAGGATGAGGAGGCAGACGGCCCAGTTTTGTGTTCCAGCAGAGTGACTTCATAGTGGTGATATTAGACAAGTTACTCCTTTGTGCCTCAATTTCCTCATCTGTAAAAATTAGGATGTAGAGCTACCTAAGTTTGAGAAAAAATTTAAACAACTTGATACATGATACATACTTAAAACAGTGACTGGCACATTGTCAAGTCCCAATGAATACTATTTTGTTATTATATAGGTAGAAATTAAGGTGAAAGTTAAAACTCAGTGAGACTTAGGAAGGAGGAAGGAAGTGGGGTGGGTGCTCTTGGGGAAAGCAGTAGCATGGAAAATGGCAGGGAGACTATGAGAAACAGTGAGGAAAAGGCTTAACTGATGGCAGGGGGAGTACATTTTATGTAGAGGAGTGGCAGAAAATTAAGGTAAGATCTATTGGAACAGAACTGAGGATGAATTTGAAACCTGAGAAGAGAAATGAAGATTACAGAAGCAACAGAAAATTGGTTAGGTACTTCATCAAGGAATTGCTCAGAAAACAAAGTCATGTTTAAAAAAAGTTTGTCTCATAGCAACATATGAGTTGAAAATAGGAAGTGACAAAGGAAAGGAGAATAAATACAAGGCTACTGAAGAATCTTGTGTATTTCAATAAAATTCTAAATTTTAGGCCTGAAATGACAAAGTCAGAAATCCACATAACGAAGAGCACCAGCAGCTGCCCTAAGTGACAGGAAGACTCTAACTACTTACGGTGACAGCGGGGAGGGAGCTGTGCAGGCTTTTCTAACAGAAGATGAAAGGGAAGGTGCAATTACTATACGTGTGGTGAAAACATATGCATCTTAACCATCAAGGTAAATTCTTCACTGCTTGTCATCTTTTCCAGTTCACGGGCATTCTAAAATATATTAGGGATATTCTACAGCCCCCCAAAACTATATAAAAATAGAAACAGATCAATAACTTTTTAAAAAAGCTTTCAAGAGTCTTATATTTCATGGTACAAAAATCTAACAATACCCAGCATAAAAGAAAATAACAGGCTGGCCTTGTTGATCTCAGAGTGTTTCACAATCATCTGCAGTGCTTTGAGGCTGCCCCAATCAGAGTTCACGTTCGCTTGTCTTTATCTTGCACACACCACCCTTTTTCTTCTGCCACTACTCTAATAAAACAATATATTATTTTGGCCTCTAGATCATTCTCCCCATTTCAGGATGTCCTTTTTCAGAAACTCAGGGCATTTGCTCCAGTCCCAGTGTTTATTTTGTAGAGGGAGCCTTGCTTAAGTATTCTAAAATATAAAAAGTGCCTCCCCAAGGTGTAATATGATATCGGTATCAAGGTGTTTGAAGTTCTCAACCTTTCTGAAGAAAGGAAATAAATTATCATAAAAATCCTAAACAGTAAGCCCTAATTATAAAGCATATAATTAGATATTAACAGTCGATTTAATCTACCTTTCACAGTCATTTTTAGGACAAACTGGTCTGTATGTCAAAAAAAAAAAAAAAGCCACTGTCACAAGATCATTTTTTTAATACCAAATAAAATGTCACCAGATGTACCGAATTGTGCCTGTCCCTCCTTTTATGAAGTTGGGCAAGTCTAGAAGTACTTAGAGCATCTGTGTGTGAGGCTGCATGGTATTGGTGATTTTCCAGAATCATCGCAAAGGGTGACTGAAGCCAGCGGCATCTTAAAAGAGGAGAACAGTGCCAGTTAAATTCATTTTTACAGTTCTTACAAATCTATTTCTAGGGCTTCCTTTGGCCTCTTCATGCATCACGCACTCACACACACCCACACTTACACACACACGCATACATGCACAGACAAACTTTCATGTTATCTTTCATCCTTCTAAATTTCCACACTGTGTGGCAAGGGTGCCGGCCTGTCCCATCCAATAGGATTCCAAAGTCCTAATAATGTTTTATTTCCTCTCTAATTAGAAGAATTCACATTTTTGTCTAATTTCAATTTGGAAAGAAATCATACATTTAACATTTTCAAAAATTTACACTAAAGTATGAGTCACCAGATGATGGTTTTAACCCTCTTAGGTTAAATACCTAACCTAAGCCTCTATTAACAAAAGCGTCTATTAACCTGAATGACTTTCCACTTGGTACAATGTGTAGGGAAGGAAGATATTTTGATTGGAGTGGTTTCCTGAGTTTTTCCACAACAGCACCCACAAGAGAAAAAAAAGAGGGGGCAGTTGGGATTCTGATTCTGAAAACAACTCAAAATGTAGGTGCCTTAGCTAACTCATTAGTTTTGTTTAGAATGTTGACAATTGGTTTATTATTTACCCATGGCTGCTTTGGAGTTTCTCTCTTTAGCTTTGCTATTGTTTAAAACCAAGTAATTTTTTAGCAAATGCAGGCGTATGTCTACATACTGGGACCTCTTTTTATATAATAGATATATTCATGAACTAGTCATGTATATTAAAATTTCATGAATAGAAATATAGTTTAAAGGCTTAAAAATAACTTGCAAGGAATTTTTGAGTACAGAATACACACACAACCCCACAGTCTCATGAATTCACCAGAAAGTTGCACAGAATGTTGATCTTACTTTTTTTCATGTCAATCATGTGCTCACTTTAATGGTGTTTGACCAGATGAAAAGACACCTTCTTCATCAATTCTTTCCCACTATGCTTTAGGAGTGAATATGTACTTCTGAGTAATATTTTATCACATGACACCTGAGCTACAGTTTCATGGGCATGAGAGTTGCAAAATGAAATTGAACCTCTCTAGCACAAAAGCCATAAGCAAGATGACAGATACTGATTGTGCCCTAAGATGTAATGTAGGTACCTAATGGGGCGTAGTAATGTACAATGAATCATTAGAATATTATCTTAAATTTTCTATTCACCTGGGGGATTGCTAATGGGGTATTTCACCTTCAAGTTACTCCCCCGCCTCCCCAAACTAGGATAGCACTTGGAAAAGGTCACTTAGAATATGGTGGATTTTTTGGTAGCTTTTCAAAAATTAGTGATTATTTTCTAGGTCTTGGGGAGCAGATGTCCATATTACTGAGCATTAGAAATCTTTCACAATTAAAAATATATATTTATCCTGTTAGCCAAAACCTGGAAAATTTACCTGTGAAAACTGAACTCTAATAATCACAAAGAACAAGAATTTTTGAACATTTACTATTACTTCTGGAACAAGTGCTTCACATGGGTTACATCCTACAAGAACCTTCTCAAATAAACCCTGTTATTATCGTCATTTTAAGGACATGACAACTGAGGCAGATGGACATTAAATAACTAGTCTGAGATAATCACACAGTTAGCAAATGGTAAAACCAAAGTGAAAACACAGATTTTACTATGTATGTAGACCACCCACTCTTAACTGTTATGAAATTGTGCCAAAAGAAAAGCTATGAGACTTGAAGTTATTCATCAAAGTCAAATCACTACTCGCCGTGTAGCTATAGGTCTTACCTTAAAGCAGGTTGCATGGGCCAACTTCCTGGAAACAGTTCTGAAGCCTTTGCAGTGCACTCTCTATGGCCCTTAACTCTGAGCTTTCATTATTGTCCTTTGCTGCCCTTAGCCACTGACAGTCTCTCATGGAGAACCAAATAGATTCCTGCCTTAATGTTCTCCTGAACCAAATTACCTGCCTTGGGCTCCTTTCTCTCAGATACTTAAAAGGCAAAAGTATTTCTGATTCCATGTTTTTTGTTTCTTGTACATCAAATCTACTTTACTTTCTGTTTTCCCTTCACCCTTTATTCTTTCTGTTTTTCCTGAATCCTGGAGGCCATTTAAAGCTCTAGTTTCCCTGACTTTTCAACAGAGAATTCAGGCTCATCTGATCTGATATATTGATATGACGTTTCCAGATTAGCATTTTATCAGGGCTTTCAAAGACTTAACCTAAATAATGAAGTAGCAGAGGTTGAAAAATTATAAATATTTTAATACCATGGAATCTTTGTTGCCATCATATTTCATCAAATGGGCAAATATATATTATCCTCACACAACATATTAGCCTGATTCAGCAATTTTCTCCCTGGATTTGTTCAGCAGGGTAATTAAAAAGCTCAGGGGCTTGATCAGGGTTCAGCATGAATCCTTTATTTCAGTCAATGGAGTCAAGAAATATTGACTAAATGCCTAATGTATGCCAGACTCCTGTTAGCTTCTAAATATTCAGCATTGACCAAGGCATAGTATCTGCTTTCAGGATCTCTCTGTGTTGTGAAGAAACAGAATAATTAATTCCATAATAAAATCTAAAAATGACCTCTGAAACACACAGGAAGGTGCCCTAATATTCTCAAAAGTAGGGCAGAAAGGAGCGAGGCCAGCAAACTCTTCCCAGAGGAGCTGACAAGACATGAGACATCAATTCTGACTGGTAGTTGGCCATTCAGAGAATATGGGCTTTTGTAAACATCAACAGAAGCTGGAATCGGTAATGGAAAAGTTCCACAGGGACAGAGCATTGTTACACATTAGGTTTCATTCAAGAAAATTTATTTTGAATAATTAGCACATAAATTCATCTGTAGGGTGCTAAACTTTCCTTTTTTAATCTTTTGTATTTTTTTAACCTATTGGGGTGATCCTGGTAAATAAAATTAAGTAGGCCTCAGTCATATGATTCTATAATACATCACCTCTATATTATATTGTGTGTGCACCACCCAAAGTCAAGTCCCCTACCATTACCATTTATTTTCCCTTTATCCTCTTCTACCTTCCCCACTCCCCTTTCCCTCTGGTCATTACCATACTATTATCTGTTTCTATGATTTTTTAAAAATCTCTTCATCTTTTTCACCCAACCCCCCTTCCCTCTGATGGCTGCAATCTGTTCTCTGTATCTATGAGTCTGTTTCTATTTTGTTAGTTTACCTTGTTCATTAGATTCCACATAGGAGCGACATCATATGGTATTTGTCTTTTTCTGACTGACTTATTTCACTTAGCATAACACTCTCCAGATCCATCCATGCTGTCACAAATGATAAGATTTCCTTCTTTTTTATGGTTGAGTAGTATTCCATTGTGTCAAGGATAAACTTTCATTCCATAAAGGCAAAGCCTCTGTTATCTATCTTCACTTCTCACAGAGGACTCTCCGTGTCTTCTTTTATTTACTTATAGTTTCCACTTAATTGCCTAAATTGATAAATATTTTGGATTAATTTCAAGCACAAAGGAAAATGTATGTTTTGTTGTTGTAGCTTGGAACTCTGCCCCACAACCCAGCACCCACCTATGTACATACACACACACACACAAATCTTTGCAAAACCTTATTGTGCTATTGATACAGAGAGATCTGATTAAGATAGATCTGATTAAGATAACTCAGATCACTGGGGAGGAGCCCTAGGAGGGCTTACCCAAACAACTGTGAGCAGTCTAGGATGGGATTGGCTGAGAAGCTGAATGTCCCCAGAGCCAATGGAAATAAAAAGAGGGCTGGGCTTCTGGCTGGGAGAGAGTTGCCTGGCTCTTGAGCCAATTCTCCCTCAGGCTCAGGCTCAGACTCAGGCTCTGAGACTTGCTCTCAGGCTCTCAGGTCCCTCCTTCCTCGAGGATGCCTGGATGATTGTGCTGCAGCTGCCTGCATTTCCCAATGGACAGTATTTTGTATGGGAAGGAACTCTGGGTACAGCCTAGGATCAGGTTGGCCTGCCAGAGGGTGGCAGGGTTATTCTTTGGGTGTCCTAGAAGGAATAGGCTCTGAGGCGGAAGCCTGCCATTCTTCCAAAATTGTGTAGTTTTTGTATATTATGTTGTTTTTATCTTGTAAACTAACCATATAGAAACAAGAGAAATGAAAATTAACAAGGAAAAGATAGAATTCAGGCCAGGTGTTACAGTTTAGCCTTAATTGATAGGCTTACATGATTAAAGCTGTGACTTGATAGGCTTAAGTAACTGTTTTTGAATAAAGACTACTTTCCTTTATCATCAAATCTTTGCCTCTGGAATTTTCGTCTAGAGGGTTGTGGTGGGCAGCAGAACCCCAAGTGCTGTTCGATATCACTATCATTTTATTAAGGGGTGCAATCTCAAGGCAGCAACAGTGAGGGGAAAGGAGTATAAGAGGAAGCAAATATAATAGGGTGTATTACTAAACTGGCCAGGAGTAGTGACAAGTTGTTTGCTTAGCCTTGCAAGAAAGCTTCAGAGAGAGTACATGAAGCTGTTGAAAATCTAAAGAATCCACCCAGGAAGAGTAAAGGAGAAAAATTTATCTACGTGTTCTGATGTCCCTTGATAGAGCTTGCTTAGAACTCACTCCAAAGAGTGTTAACTGTGCTACACTTCTGGGTTACACATCATGGGGTCCACATATATGCCCCGATGTCTCATTTCTTAGCAGTAACAGGTGTCCTAAGGTGGGAGGCAAGAGGTGACAGGTGTGAGAATAAGGAGAGCCTCTGTTGGATGGCACCCATGTATGGCAGCAGAAACTTGACTTCAAGAGAAGCCCTGACCAGTAAGGGTCAGTTGGTTGGGCATAGCCCTGCAATACAAAGGGTTGTGGATTCAATGTCTGGATGGGATGTGTGCCAGAGGGAACCAATGAATTTCTCTCTCACATCGATGTTTTTCTCCCTCCCTTTCTCCCTCCCTTCCCTTCTCTCTAAAAATAAATAAATAATTTTTTTAAAAGACTGTGGGAGAAGTCCAAGTACTTGGTAGAACTATGTACTGCCGACCACAAAGCAAGGTTTGAGTCAAGTCCTGAAGACTAAAACTGAATTCAATACACCCTCCATGGCTGGGTGAGCCTTTCCTTAGAACAAAGGTCACTTTATGTCTTAGTACTTCCCTTCCCTTTATTCTGTGTCCGCCACTTCTTGGTCACCCGTACTTTTAAAAATTTATTTATTTATTTATTTGAGAGAGGAGATGGGAGGGAGAAAGGGGAAGGAACAATTAATGTGAGAGAGAAATATACATTGGTTCCCTCCTTCACTCACTCTGACCAGGACTGAACCTATAACCTAGTCATGTGCCCTGACCAGGACTTGAACCGGCAACTCTTCGCTTTGTGGGATGATACCCAACCAACTGAGCCATGTCAGTCAAGGCAGTTACCTGTACTTTTGAATCCTTGGACTCACCTTATTTTACATTTTAGTGAATGAGGAAAGCTCAAAATTTCTTTTGTTGTTAGACAGACCTTAGCTAAAGTCCTACCCTCCTCTACTCACTGACTGAAATTACTTAAATCTTCTATGATTTTTTTCATTTTCAACATAGAGATAATCCCATTTCCATAACAAGGTTGCTGGGATTATTAAATGATTGTATCTCTGAAGGACTTAATAAAATTCTTGACCACTCAAACTGCTCTTAGATACTTTTATACACCTGTCTGTACATGACGAGAAAGTCTTTACAGTACTTCTATTAGAAATTACTTAGTAAAACTTGGTAAAATATTTGTACTGCCATTCACCTATTATCTTTCAAATCAACACCTACCTTTCTATGCTCTCTTGGTGATGCTAAGGCTCCTATTCAGCAAATTTATCTCACCTTTGATAGAAGTTTCCATGTGAGACTCTGCCAAAGGATACTAAGGGGCCAGAAAGCTGTAGGATAACTAAGGGACTTGCTTCTTACAGTCTTACCTGCTATTTCTGCAGGCATCATTTCAACAATGGCCCTTCACCCAAGCAGTGAAAGCTGGTACCAACTCAACATTTTCTTTGAGTCTTCCCAAATCATCCTCATTGTTCATGTTACCAAATGGTAAAATAATGTGAAAAGAAAAAAAAGGTGAAAAACTGTGTGAACATGAACACAGTTGACATTTTCCTCTTGGCCAATAAAGAAACCACTAAAAAGATGGTGCTATCTATTTCATCTAGCAATCTTTACTATATCTGGACCCCTGGAACGCTCATCTACGGTTTATTCTCTAGCAGTCAATTTACCAAATATTTATATGATATCAGTTTATGGACCCAATTGTAAGGCCTATCATGTTGACATTCTTTTTAAATTTTGATTTGTTTATTTTTTTAGAGAGAAGGGAAGGAAGGGAGATGAAGAGAGAGAGAAACATCAAGGTGTGGTTGCCTCTCATGTGCCCCGCACTGGGGACCTGGCTGCAACCCAGGCATGTGCCCCGACTAGGAACTGAACAGGTGACTCTTTGGTTTGTAGGCATGCATTCAACAAACTGAGCCACACCAGCCACTGACTGTTGATATTTAATGCCAATACTTGAGGCCAAGTGGATAACTGTGGTATATTTTAAAGAGAATGAAACTTCCCTTCCAGCTTCCTGTAGAAGAGTACTTTCTATCTTAGTTACCAAATTGTGATATGTCCAAATTCATTATTTTATTATACTTTTGAGTTTTTTTAGAAATTAATTTTTCATAATATATTTAGGATGATATATCCTAAGATAATTGGTAGTTAGTGGTAGGGAAAGGATGAGATAACAGAAAAAGATTACATGTTTTATTTTTTATGATTTAATCTTGTATTTTTTCATTATCTTTTAGTCCCTTTATATCCTCCCCTGCTATCACCACACTGTTGTCCACGTCCATGAGTCCCTTTACTTTTTGCTCAATTCCTCCTCCCAGTCATCCCCCACTGATTAGCTGTCATCCTGTTCTCTCTGAATCTGTCCCCATTTTCCTCGTTAGTTTAGTTTGTTCATTAGATTCCACATATGAATGAAATCATATGGTATTTGTCTTTCTCTGACTGGCTTATTTCACTTATCATAATTTTCTCAAGGTCCATCCATATTGTCTCAAAGGCTAAAACTTTCTTCTTTTTTATGGCCCAGCAGTATTCC